>QMIH01000257.1:96021-106974 GCA_003987875.1 Clarias batrachus | reverse complement strand
TAATAATAATAATAATAATAATAATAATAATAGTAGTAGTAGTAATAATAATGATAATAATAATAATATACATATTCAGGTAATGGTGAAATGTACATGCTATAATTATAAGTATAGCTTTATAAGCACAGTAATAATAACATTTGTTCAACCTGACAGATACGGAAACCCAAACTACACAGTTTGATGTCTAAAGTCTTAGCATTAACTTAAATCAGCAACACTTCCATATAAGCATTTTTTCTTTTTCTTTTTTTCTTTTTTCTTTTAATCGTCATTGACCTATGCTGTGTTCCCGGTTAAGGATATCACAGATGTTCATGAGTAGCACTGATCACGTTTTTTTTATCGGTAATGAGCAAGAAAAAGTGCATATGCTTTATTTGTTATTCAAAGCCAACTAAATGGTCTGAGTTTCATACAGATTGCCACACAAACCTGCCCACAAGCGAAAGTAACTGATTTGGCATCCAGGTTTGCCAGTACTACTTCATCGTGGAAAAGTCTGCTAAAGAATTGGACAAGGCTTCATGAGCGTTCTACAGTATGTATGAACCCAACTCGGAAACCATCTAAGGGCCGATGGTTATATAAGCGTAGTGGTTAACCCCTCATTTCCACCAGGAGCAGCTGCATGTCATTCCAGCTATGATGCGGTCACCGGAGATGATTCCACCAGGTGTGCCACAGCACATTTCACGGGTTCCCCAGGAGTGACTGTACGCGCCACTGACAATACACACTTAGTCAAATTTTTGAGAAAAGCTGCTTCTGGTACACTTCTGAAAGCAGCTCAACCGTTCAGCCAGATATCAGGTAGCAAGTCGCACATAGCTTCAGTAAGTACAGTAGCACTTTCCTCATGAATATTCGTATCAGGTAAGAAGTTAAAGATTTTCACCATAGATTAATGTATCGTTAACAACTGACATACAGCCACCAAGCTTTTATGTCTGCATTTTGTACCAGGACTTAACTGTAGTCGTTGTCTGTCTGTAGGCTACAAAGTAGGAAACATTAACAACAGACACAATTAAAAATGTACAATAAAGAAGTCATTAAGCTGCATTAAAGCCTATTGTGGAAACAATAACAACAACAACAAATCAGCAACAAATCAATCAGCTCTGTTTCTGGGTAGGGCCTGAACAAAAGGGAAGATCTGATGTCATTAAGGCACCTGGTGAAAATCCAACCTAATATTTTGAACTAGTGATCACAATCTACATCTAGGCATTTGGCAGACGCCCTTATCCAGGGTGACTTACATTTTTTTTATCTCATTATACATCTGAGCAGTTGGGGTTAAGGGCCTTGCTCAAGGGCCCAACAGGGACAACGTGGTGGTAGTGGGACTTGAACCTGGGACCATCCGAACCATAGTCCAATGCCTTAACCACTGAGCTACCCCTGACCCCCTGATCACAAGGTAGGCGGCATGGTGGTGTAGTGGTTAGCACTGTCGCCTTGCACCGGCAGGGTCTGGGTTCGATCCCGGGCCAGCGTCTCTGTGTGCATGTTCTCCCCGTGCTTGGTGGGTTTCCTCCGGGTTCTCCGGTTTCCTCCCGCAGTCCAAAGACATGTAGGTTAGGCTAATTGGCGTTCCCAAATTGCCTGTAGTGTGTGTATGTGTGTGTGTCTGTGCCCTGCGATGGATTGGCATCCTGTCCAGGGTGTACCCTGCCATGTGCCCTAAGTCTCCTGGGATAGGCTCCAGGCCCCTGTGACCCTGAATAGATATAGATGATGAGTGAGAGAGTGAGTGATCACAAGGTCAGGAGGAGTTCAAATCCCAGCACCACCAAAGTTGCCATTGTTGGGCTCTTGAGCAGTATTACTGAGATGAGCATCTGCCAAATGCTGGAAATATAACACATTCAACTCAATTCTGGGTTCTGCAGATAGTTATGATGATGATAAACCAGTCTAAAGTCGAATATTAATCTTTACTACATAGCAACCAATTAAAATGGTTCGAAATGGTGTATTTTCAGATAACAACAAAGTGGCGTATTAGAAGATGGGAGAAACACCGTTCTCTGCAGCCATGTTTTTGCTGAAAATGACGATATATACTTATTTTACAAGCGTTAAACGTTCACTCTCTCTGGTTTTGCTACATTTTTTGCGATCTACGATTCACGAAAGTTATATGGACAAATGAAAATGAATCAGAGTGCTAATGCTACAATGCTCAGAGGACATGCAATCGTTTCGTGACGATCAGACATTATGCGGTCTACCTCATATGATATGATAGCAGAAGTGAAACTGAAACTGGTAGGGAAGGAGGCTGATGATGCACTAAAACTTTTAATATAGATTTTTAGTGTTTCTCAGCAAAATTTGTAACTTTTGGTATTTTACAAGTCTTTCTTCCTTGTTACAAGTTGTTGGAAGACTGACTAAAAAAAAGACAATCGTATCAGCAGTTTGGTTCTTTTTGTATGTAAACTTGAAATGAACATTATTACTAAATTTAAATGACATATTTACTTGGCCACAAACACAATTCCGGCCTGATTTATCATTTATCATGTAGACAAAACTGTGACAATGGAGTTATAGCGTTTTGTAAAAAAAAAAAAAAAAAAAACTCCAAAAGTCACACTGATAAAACTTTTAATTAATTAATTAATTAATTTATTTATTACAATTTTGATGTTAAATTTAGGCATTTTCACTTGCACAATGCACAAAATTAATATGCAATACTTCTTTCTTTTTGTTTTTCATTCTTTTCCCTCTCAAAACTACCCGGAACATTTTGCTTTCAAACTTACTGGCTGCATTTCTTTTATTTAAAAGTCATTGTTTAGCAGAAAAAAGTGTAAACTATACATAATACATTCAATTCATGGTTGCCTGAACGAGATACAGTATGAACAAATACGTCTGCAATAATCCCTTGTAAAAAAAAATTCCTGGAAGTGTTCATTTTGTTCCAACAAAACTTAACCAGAAATGTAATGAGTATCTGACATGAACATAAGCTGTCTCGCTACAGGGGACGTGCACATTGTGCGAAATCCTATTAAAATCTAATTTCTTCCTGGTTCTTTGTCTCCTTGCCTTTGCCCTTAGGTAGTATGTATCATCATCAGTAAGCTTCCCAAAAGTCTGGAGCTTAGCACTTTGGTTATCTGTCAGCATCACAGACGAGTCGAGGCACGCCGCTTATCATGCGGTCTCTGAACATTACCAGCAAGGAATGCCAGCTTTGCAGAGTTACCTCCAAATTATTTTTGTGAGGCATTTACAGGTGCTTGAAAAGGGGCTTTGTGTGTGTGTGTGTGTGTGTGTGTGTGTGTGCATATGTGTGTAGGACGATAGAGTCAGGTCATTGTGAGCGGCTGAATGAGATCCAGGCCCAGCAGGCTGTAATGGATCCAGGAGATAAAAGTGAAGTCTGTCCTAAACCACAGTCATCCACCATCCCGTATCACACACACACACATATGCACTCATGATTACACTCGAGTAATCAGTGATGTCAGACAAGGAAGCGGAAACTTCGCACAAATCCCGATCTTTAGCTGGAGTTAATGGCCTTCTATAGGCGGAGCACTTTTTTTTTTTCATGGCAGCATGAACTACCAAATAGCTGGCGAGAGAAAAACCAAACTTAGCTCACCATACAAACATGTACCGTAGTTTCCCTCCACAAACCTGATAAGGCTCACACTCTTGGTGCAAGCTCAAAGATGAGTAATCGCCTCCATTCTTTATCTTATCGCCCTCCTGATTGGCCCCGATACAGGCACTTTGGCAGACTTTCGGTAAAACATAAACACGGCAGGTGCGGTTATTTTTTTTTTAAAGATGTACAGATTGATATTTGATATCGGGCCACGGGTTTCGACATGTTCACAAAAAAAAGAAGAAAAATCAGTTAAATCAAAAAGAAACCAGCAAGTAAAGTCGTATGGATTTCATACGGTGATTGCAGAAGGTTAAACCGAGAACCTTTAAGGATCCTTGTGGAATTTTAAACCCTTAACAATAAAAATAACCCTTATTAATGATGTAAAAAGGGGCATCTGAAAAGATATGAACCAAAGGAAATGTGTTAAGCAGGTCTACGGTTCTGAATACACTCATTTCTCCAGCGCCCCTGGGTCGACCCTGAGCTTACTGGGGGGACTGGCTCTGTGAAGGTTACACTGTCTTCCTTTGGGTTTCCTTTGGGTTCTCAGGTTTCCTTTCTTCCTTCAAGACTAGCAATGCAAAGTTTCAAGTTCCATGCAACCTTGATTGGGATATCAGGACTACTACAGTAAGCATGTTGTTATAGAGAACTAATCAAAGACAGGGTCCAAATCTGGAGCCAAGGCGTCATCTACACCCTGGAATGGGGTCATCAGGCAATTGACCTACAGGTTTTGGTGAGGTTGGAGGAAACCAGATAACTCAGAGGGAACACAAACAGACACAGGAGAGCATGAAAAACTTTACATAGATAACAAATGAACTTCAGGACCGAACCAGGAACGCTAGCGATGTGAGGCAGCGACGCTTACCGTGCAGCTTTCATTAAAACTCAAATATCTCTCTAAAAGCAATCGGAGGATGAGCTCTACACAAAATCCCAGCCTAGCATGGTGTTTTAAGATGTTTGCCTTTGGTTAGTGAAACACCTTTCGACCTTTAAATTGTAGGCTTAAAGTAAGAAACGTTAACGGCTGCCATGAGTGGTGCTATCTCCTGATGCCAAATCTCGACAAAGCAGCTTTTCCCCTCTTCTCCTCTTTGACACCAGAGTGCACACTGAGCTGAAGCCCCACTGTGGTCAAGTTCTTGACTGCATTCTCTTTTGCTCCAGGATAACGCCACAAGATCCCTGCTCTCTTTCAGCGTAGGCTTTCTAACTGCTTTCAACAGGGTATGAAAAGAGGCGATCGTGATGAACGTCATCTCCGTAACTCGTGTGCCCTCGGGCTCAGGTTCAACAGGATACAGGAGACCATAGTGCAGGTTAGAGGTCACTTACGCCCTGTGGATTGTTTTCTTTTCCTTTTTTTCCACCCTCAACTTGAAACTCTGCCTTTTGAAAGGGCGGACCTTGGCGCTTAAGAGAAGTCAAAGGGCTTAGCACTTTTTTTTTTTTTGCCACATTCTTGGGACGTGTTCAGCTTTGGATTTGAAACCCTCCCTGTTTTTATGATAAGGAGAAGAGATTTGTCATGCCTTTAATTGGGCGACACATTGTTCCTTTTAACACCCTTTCCTTCTCCATGCTATTAATCCGAGAGGAAATGGGTGTTGTATTGTGTGTTTATTACACGATTAGGAAATTCATTCCTTTTTTTTATTCACTAGTAACACAATGGGAGTGGTGTCCTTCTCAAATGATGGAAAATGAATGTTCATGAAAAAAAGCCAAAGGATCTTTCTAGTTTATTATGACACAAAGCCACATATTTGCCACACCCAGGGGTGAAAGTAGTTTGAAATTCTTACTGTTACTATGTAGCCAAAAACCGAGAAGAATGGAGCATGGAGGTGGTCCTGGACATTCTGCTGTTTCAGTGATTTGAGATCTTTTTGTCAGATGTTATTCTGGTATACTGAAGTATAATTGCAAGCTTTTCACAAGTGTCAAAGGCTTTTATTGGCAATTACATTAAGTTTATGAAAGGATCCAATATTTGCAGTGTTGCCCCTTCTTTTCCAAGACCTCTACAATTTGCCCTGGCAGTCAACTTCTGGACCACATCCTGGCTGGTGGCAGCCCATTCTTACATGATAAAGTGCTTGGAGTTTGTCAGAATTAGTGCATTTTTGTTTGTCCACCCGCCTCTTGAGGATCGACCACAAGTTCTCAATGGGATTCAGGTCTGGGAAGTTTCCTGGCCATGGACCCAATATGTTGATGTTTTGTTCCCCGGGCCACTTAGTTATCACTTTTGCCTTGTGGCGCCTTAACCTTCATCATGTTGGAAAAGTGTTTGACACTGTTCTTGGGTGGTTGGGAGAGGTTGCTCTTGGAGGATGTTTTTGTACCATTCTTTGTGTTCTGAGGCAAAAATTGTGAGTGAGCCCAGTCCCTTGGCTGAGAAGCAACCCCACACATGAATGGTCTCCAGGATGCTTTACTGCCGCCATGACAGAGGACTGATGGTATCGCGTTTTCCACACCAAGTAGTCGGGGTAGCTCGGTGGTTAAGGCGTTGGATTACGGTTCGGTCATGAACTTGTCAGTGCGCTGGTAGAAGCTCACACTCATGTTAAATAGCAGTAATAAATCAAAACAGAACACGGGCTTGTTTAAGATGACAAAACGTTATCAAATGTGTTTTCTTGCTGAAAGTGCTTCCGCGCCAGCTTTCCGTTAGGACCGACTATTGAATCTTTTCGTGGTACTCAGTACAGGACCGTACCAGCCTACTTTCACCCAGGGCCACATCCCAGTAGTTCATATAATAATACTTCCTGATACATCATGTACCCTTACTGTCTCAATCTAACAGCTCATTTCCATTTGTGTTTTTAGGTGGGAGTGGTATAGAGGGAAACTAAGTTCATCCTACCGAGATCAAAACCCGAGGTTCATTCCGAAGACACCATCTGCTTCGGTCTGCTTCATCTCCTTGGACCGAATCTGAACAGGATAAATAAACCCAACGCTGAGTCTAACACTGATTGAGAGGACACACAGGGTTTAATTGAAGCCACCCAAGCAGATGTCAGTAATGTGAAAATATAGAAGGACCGTTAGTAGAAATGTATGAGGAGCAATAAATCCTTGTTGAAATGGGAACGATTCGAACCGTGACGTTCGGAAATTCACGCGACCTTTCCGATGAATAGTGCTTTCATGCTCTAATGTCATTACAGCAAGCTACAGTACGTCACCTTACTTTCGAGACATTGTTGGCGCTTGTGGCTTTTGAGAACCGTGACCTGCCTGGTGGAGATTGTGATATATGAGCAAAGGGGAGTGTTTGGGGCCTGTGAGAAGAAAGAGAGGAAAAGAAATGTCTGGATCGCTGAGGAAAAACAAACCCGAAGAGAACCGTGGATGGTGTTTCAGCTTTCACCGGCGCTGCAGTGGAGCACATCGTCAATTGTGAAATTCCTTTGGCTGTTTTCCATTGGAACTGGTCCAGGGTGTATGTAAAGGAATCTCCCGGGACTTTGTCGAAGCACTTGAGTCATATTGTCTTGCATCGAAAGTAAAAGTGCTTTTTCTCTCTTGCTCTGCTTAACGTCTTGTTCCCGAAAAGGACTTTGACGCTGAAGCTGTAACTCTCGATATTGCTTTTTTTGGGGGGTGTTTTTGCCTTGAAAGGAGAGCAGCACTTGAAACCCTCCGTTCTGACCACCCATCAGGCTTCAAGCACAGGCACGCAAGGAAAAACCGGACTTCTAAACAAAAACCCTTTGCTTTTTTAAATTTAATCCATTGAAGCAGCCAGATGGAAACAGGACACAACCCCGTCAGGAGAGGGATGAGCTGGACTGGATGCGGTACCACGAGCCATGGTACCATGATCTCATGTGAGGACGACACAGAAAAGACTGGAACTGATTCCTGGGAAAAGGAGAAGCACAGCTGGGTCAAGGCGAAGCCTCTGATGACCTCCAGCATCAGTCACCCAGTGCGGAAAACAAGTAAATATTTGCTCCAGTTTTTGTTTATTACCTCTCACATGCCTTTGTAAGTAAATACAGATTTGGGTAAAACATTTAACATGGTTGCTTTTTTTCTCAGAAACATTTTATATAATTTCCGGGGCTTTGTAGACGTGGGCGGGGATAATTTAAATATTAAACCCTAGAGAAACCAGAGCAAGATGTTGAATGGATATTATCATTATCAGGAAAATAGTCAAATTTGTGGTCGACAGGAATGCGGACGGAGAACAGATCACCATCCCTACAGCTTCACTGGTCAAACTTCAGAGTGTGTTAAATATTAACATCTGTTTCCTTGTGGCCAAAAGGCACATTTTCTGTACTATAATGAGCTAATGGCCTGCACTCTCCCATGCCGCGGAACCACTGACCGTACAGTGAGAGCCAAAAAGAGTTAGCTGGAAGGAAGCGTGATCAGAAGCGCAGATCAACCTCTCTCGCCCTTGTTGCGTTCACTCATGCGTGGGTGTTGAGCAGATGGAAAAAGCGTCAAAAAGGCAACCCGGCGTTATATATCGGCGTTGCGCAAGTGTGATTGACAGCTGTTGTATTTTGCGCAGTTGGTGGCGAAAAACAGATGATGTTATAGCGTTATGTCGGCCCCAGACGCTTTCCAGACTCGAACACCAATAAATCCCTTTGGAACCTCATTCTTCATGGAATAATATGCTTACGCATTATAGGATAAAACATATACACATCTTGTGTCAGTCCTGTTTGGCAAATGAACCGAGTCTGTTTTAACAAGCAAACCCTGGTGGATTTGAGAATTTGCTCTTTTTTTTAGATGAGAAAATCTCATCAGAACTTAGCGACATCTGATTTACAGCTGCATCTTCTGAATTAAGCCTTGTTAAAGTAAAGTATGATTTGCTGAGCAGGAACGCATGGGGAAAACCCTAAGTAACCTATTTTCTTTCTTCTCTCACACACACACACACACACACTCATGCACGCACATGCATGTGGAATCCTGTGGGAGTGGGTCTTGTGAAGGACAACATCCGACACGATAATCTGACCTCTTGATCCTCAGCCCTCAGGCGGCAGAGCTCCCAGTCGTCCTGCTTTAAGGAAACGCTCTCTCTCCACCCACATCCTAGACAGACTATTGCACCGCTTCCGAGGAATCAGACCAGTTCCTCCTTCCATCACTTAATCCCGCTTTCTTTCTTCCTTACACTCACTTTCCAGGCCGTCCTCACTTATCATCTCACTTTGTCTCACCTGTTCTCCTTCACAGAACTCCTCACTCTCACTTTGAGGAAGGAAGTTCCTTTCCCTTCTTGAACTGAGCGGCATAATGCGCAGTCAAACAGCACAGCGCTAAACAGCTAATCACTGCAAACTGCTGCTGTTCGGTCTGTAGTCAGCTTTTAACTTTAGTAGCAGGAACATTACTCCTCAGTGGCTCAGTTACAGTCCTGTTTCCTTAATCCATCTGTCGAGCAAACAGATGTAACTGGAAATCCCAACCCTAGACCAAACAATAATAAAATCTCAACGATTCTAGCTGGAACGATGACAGGTTTATGGTGACCCCAGGCCTTTCATTAATCCCAATCAAACTTCTTTGCACAATAATCCCAAATCTCGATCCCAGCGCTGTATCCTAAATGTAATAACCATACCATCTCCAAATTCTTATGCAATAATCMCAATCCCAATTTTAATTCTAAAAACTTTGCCTTTGACAAACAACTCTTGAAAGCTAATAATCTCAACCCCATCTCTAAACCCTAAAAATAATATGAAAAGAAACTCTAAACCCTAACACTAATATCTAACCGAATCCCATCTAAAAATGCTATCGCTAATAATCCCAACCCCGATCTAAATCCCAACACTAAAACGTTCAATCCTAACCTTATCTTTAAACCCTTACACCAATAATCTTAATCCCAACCCCATCTTTAAATCCTTAATTTCAACCTCATACTGAATGATAAATGCTAGCACTAATAATCTCAGCCCCAACCATATCTCTTAACTCCTGACGCTAATAATCTTTTTCTCAACCCCATCTCTTAATCTCTTAACACAGGTAATTCCAACCCCTCAAAAACATCTCCAAATGTTTTTACGCCAATAATCCCAAATTGACAATAACTCCAAACCGTAACATGAATAATATCAATCTCAAACCATATTCTAAACCCTAATCATAAAAATCTCAATTCCCCCATCTTTAAACTCTTATTTAAACACTGACACAAGTAATATTTCCAACACAATATAATCACCTACCCCCCCCCCACCCCAACACTAACATTAACTGTTAATAATCTGAATCCCAAACCAAACTCTGAATGATTTTATTATAAATGTTATTCATAATATTATAAAGCGCTACACGGTTGCATCATAGAGTATGACACATGCAACATTGTATAACACTGTAATTTCACACTCGATTCAAGCAAACCTGTCTATTCCAGTTTAAATACACTAATCCCCACTGTTAGGAAATGACCGTCCAATCAAAGACACCTGCTGCTCCCTATATAAAGTGCACTGCGTGATGGTGTAGAGGTTCTGCAGCCTGTGAAGGGCACTAGGTTTAACAAATCACTCTGGATAAGTGCATCTGCCAAATGTCTAAATGTGAATGTACTTTCTTTATACACACACATACTGTAGGCTGCTCAGTTTTATTTTATGGACATTGCATGCGTACAGTATATACAGTACATTATATTGAACATATTCACTACATAGCCATGTTATACACTTATTACATATAATATTATACTAATATAATTATTTACAATTATAATACTTACTTAATAAAATAAAAACTTATTTGTATATACTGTTTGTATATACTGTACATTGTACAACTAATCTGGCACTGCGTATATTTTATATTATATAGATGATATATAGATATATACAGTATGTAGATTTATATATATGGTTTGATTGAATCGAGTGTGAAATTACAGAGTTATACAATGTATAATGTTGCATTTTATATATATATATATATATATATATATATAAAACAATGTATATACAGTATATATATCCCTAGACCCTAGACATACAGTATGTCACTGCATAGACATGTTATATAATTATTTCCTGCTTTTATGATATACTTTATATCATATGTATATATAATTTCAATCTATACCTGAAAGTCTAAACCTAAACTGAATAATCCCAAACCCATCTTTAAACTGCAACTCATAATCCCAACACTGACACACATAATTCATTTCCAATACTGTATAATCTCCAACCCTTCCCCAATACAGGTAATTTGAACTGTTAACAATCTGAATTCTGAATCCCAAACCAAACTCTGAATTA
>QMIH01000257.1:81404-95755 GCA_003987875.1 Clarias batrachus | reverse complement strand
ATATTTGTGTGTGTGTGTGTGTGTGTGTGTGTGATACACATGCAACATTGTATAACTCTGTAATTTCACACTCGATTCAATCAAACCCGTCTATTCCAGTTTTAATACACTAATCCCCACTGTCAGGAAATGACGGCCTAATCCCAAACGCCTGCTGCTCCCTGTGTAAAGTGCACTGCGTGACGGTGTAGAGGTTCTGCAGCCTGTGTAGGGCACTAGGTTCAATAAGGATGAGGCATTTGGGATGGAGTGAGAAAAACAGCTGAAGTGCAGAGAGACGAAACACGAGCCGCGCTCGAGCCACTGGAAGAGGGCGTGAGCTGAGGCGCGAGCGAACCCCGAGCTGAAATATAACCGACACCGAGCAGTTTATAACAGACAGAGGAGAGAGAAAGAGAGACAGAGACAGAGTGAGATAGAGATACAGAGACTGTTGGACGTTAATCACGGTAAGGAGATTTCCTTATTTACTTTGATACTTCGTATCCAAAAAGTAGCGCGCGAAGGAAACTGTCCTGAATCAGCCTTTAGCTTTATTCTCATCAGTGTGTTAAACTGGTCGACTTCTGCTTCATTTGTTCAATAAGAGAGAGATTTAGTTTTCCTGTCTGTATTCCTCTGCATGTAAACGTGTTAACGGTCATGTCAGGAGGTGGAGGAGTGAAGAACAGAGAGGGGATGGAGGAGTGTTGGAGTGTAGGAGATAGAGATGGAGGAGTGTAGGAGATAGAGATGGACCAGTGGAGGAGTGGAGGAGATAGAGATGGAGGAGTGGAGGAGATAGAGATGGAGGAGTGGAGGAGATAGAGATGGAGGAGTGGAGGAGTCAGGACCAGTGAAGAAGGAGAGGAGATGGATTGCTGGAGGTTCAGTGAATTCTCCATGAAGTTAGTTTTGGAAATAATTTCCCACCCTTTTGCAGTGTTAACGTATGCTATAGCTGTCTGTCTGCCTGCCTGTCTGGGTGTCTGCCTGTCTTGCGGTCTGTCTGTCTGCCTCCCTGTCTCTGTTTTTTTTCTGTTTTTGTCCCCCCTCCTTCATGTTTGTCTATTTGTTTGTCTCCCTGACTGTCTCCTTGTCTGTATGTCTGACTGTTTTTCGGTATGTCAGTCTGCTGTTCTCGCTGTCTCTCTGTCTGTATTTCTGTCTGGCTTTCTCACTCTTTGTCTATCTGTTTTTCTTTCTCTCTGCCAGCCAGACAGTCTCTTTCTGTCTTTTTGTTTGTCTCTGACTTTCTGTCTTTTGCTTACTGTCTGCCTGGCTATCCCTTTGTCTCACTGTCTGTTTCTGTCTTTCTTTATGTCTGTCTCGCTGTCTCTCTTTCTGTCTGTCTCTCAATGCTCTCACTATGCTTGTCTGTTTGTCCATCTGTCTGACTGACTGTCTGTCTCTTTCCCTGTCTCTCTGTCTCCCTCTCTTTCAGTCTGTCTCTCTGTCTCTATGAGTGTCCCAGTTAGTTCTTTAAAACCCCAAACCCCTGTGCCTTTCTCCTCTCCTTTTTTCCACTCACTCTCTTACATGCTCTCTCCTTCTCATTATTTTCTCAGATTTCTTGTCTTTTTTCCTCTCCTTTTTTCAGTACATCATGTTTATGCTCTGTTTCTCCCTATCTGTTCCTCTGACTGCCCTTGCTTTAATCTCTGTCTGTCTGCCCCCCCTCCCTCCCCTGATGTATGATTCACATTAACAACCTGAAATAAACAATCTGTCTTACTTCATCACTTTCACTGTTTTTTTCTCTCTCTGTTCTTCAGTCTCACTCCGCCTCTTCTTCATTTCATCTCTCTCTGTCTCAGATTTCCGTCTGTTCATGTTGTTGTCTCTCTATTCTTACAGTCTCCCTTCTGGGACAACACTGACTAAAACACACAGGTTGTTCTCTTTGCCTCTCTGTTTCCTTTCTCTATTAAATAGCTGTCTCTTTCGCTTTCATTTTTCCTAATGTCATGGATTTCTCTCTGTTCATCCTCATCTTTCTCTCTCTCTCTCTCTCTCTCTCTCTCCATCACTTCTTTCTTTTCAGATTTATGATTCCTCTCTTCATTGATCTCTTTTTTCCACTCCATCGTTCTTTCAGTCCCGTTTTTACAATTTTCCTAATATTTTCCGTTTCGTCCCACTTCCTTGTATCCATCATTTTTTCCTCTTTCCATTTCACCTCTTTCTTTCCATCTCTCTCTCTTTCTCTGTTTATGACTCAATTTTTATCCATCACTTTCCCTTTGTTTCTCTTCAGGTGGTTGTCTGCACTCTATATTAAATTTTCCTTCTCTTTCTCTCTCTTTCCCTGATGCATGCTTTGCATCAAATATCCGTAAGTGTGTGTGTGTGTGTGTGTGTGTGTGTGTGTCCGTCCTGATAAACGTCCCACATAGCTTCACCACCCACAGACTTGATCAGTTAGAGCTGTGTAAAGGAAACAGACTGCGTTTGTGCTAAAGTGTTTAACAACACATAATCCTCAATACCTCTGAGTCAGACCTCTACTCTCTGTCCACATCTCTCTCGCTCTAAGCATTATAATTAGAAAGGAAATGTAATAATAATAATTACCCTAATTAAAAAAAAACCCTAATAAATAAAACTGAAACCCGATGATGATGATGATGAAGAAGATGATTGTTCAAGACCAATGGGTTGCACAATAAATCTCAGTTTTAATCCTGTTCATGTTTCTCTTGTTGACATTAAAATATTAATGAAATTAATAGTAATTGGATATAATTATTTTTGATCGGTACTTTAATAAGAAATACCTTTTTACTTTTGCTTAAGAGAAGCATCATCTCTTTTATGATAATGATCCTAAATGTCTGCCTTTTCTTTATTAATCTCAGTTCCCACTTTCATGATTTTTTTTTTTTGCAAATTGCTACAAATCCACAAATCGTGATGACCTATGAATAGTAAGATTAGGTAAGGGTGTCAGTGTGACCCGTAGTGATCTGCAGTTTTGTGGTGTGACCCTTCCCGTCTGTTTTCCTTCTTTTCAAATCAGGGACAACATTGTTTTTTTTAAGTTACAATGACTTTGATAAAATGACGTTATTGTATGATAACATTGAACGAATGACTCAAACACAAAGGTTGCAAATCCAACCTTAAAAACCCCAATCTTAAAAACAATGTATGTATAACGTCCGACCCGAGCGCATCCATAGTGCCTTAAGTTTCTAACAGGTTGTAGAATTACAGCTGGACACAACAGCTTCCCACACACAGTGTGTTATTTTCATTTCAATCACTCTGCTGTAATATGTCCGAACTGCATCACGTCTGCTTCCATAGCTTTCATGCTTTCATTTATTATTTAAGTAAAGCACACGATGCTCTCAGTGCAGAGATCTGAGTTTGAGTTCCCCTCAGGACATCAGTTTAGTATTAATATTGTTTTGAAGTCACGTTTGCAACAGTGCTGTAGGGGCAATTGTTCAACCTTATTCCATCGACACGTGGTCTGCATCGTTTCTGTCGTCATTTCATCAAAGTTATCCTAGCTTTCAAAAAGCAAGGTTGTCCCAGTTTGCCATGTTAATATCACCACGATGTTTGGACGACCAAAAATTCCTTCTGGCATTCCGTGTGGTCAGAGATCACGTTTCCAAATCAGATGCAGACATGAGCGCTGTGTCTAGGAGCACAGAATATTCTTAATTCTTCCACAAACATGAACTTAAACAGTCTTTTATTAACTGGCATTACGCATGTAATATACTGTAATATACGACTTTCAGCATTGCATGAACCAGGAATGCAATAAATGCATAAAATACTCTAAAACCTAAAATAAAAAACTCTACTTAAAACAAAAAAAGTATTTGGTGCAAATTTTTTGGAAATGTTCGTGAATGATGAAAAGACTTCACGTTGTCATATACAAACAATATTTCAATCATGGTTTGAACTTTCAGCTATTAATATAATCATGCACATTTTTCTCATTCTTTGAGCTAAAATACATATACACCTTTAATAATAACATGCCTTTAAAATAATATTGAGCTAAACGAGATAATAGTGAATCCAAATTCTCAAGGTCAAAGTTGAAGGAATTTTAATCGCAGTGTGTGTTGTGTAAAGATGTGTCAGGACACGGGCGCAGCTGCCTAAATGTGTAAGGCCTCGGTGTCTGAGGCCGAATGCCACAGAGCCGAGCGGGGAGATTTCTCGGCAGTTCAGGAATGCTGAGTGAGGGAGCGAGGCCGCATGCTAAAGGAAATACTTTGTGCAGCCTGGAATGGCCACTCTTAAGCCTGGACAATAAAACCACTGCCATATTCAACAAAACGATCACTGTCCAGCTTCCCTTTTTTTGAACAGTCAGTGATTCTCTTACTGTGCTGTAATTTGTTTAATTTTCAATGCAATACTAATAATTTCACCTTATTTGAAATTATCTTTTTCTTTTTTTAAAGAAATGGTCCTAATTTTATCAGAGGTGCGTTTTAGTATGACCTACTGTAAATTCAAGGAGAATTACGTTAAATGCTGACCACAATGTAAAAGTTTTTGGCCTATTTCTTTAAGAAACTTGATTTTGCTGTTATGGCAGGCAAGTATTATGATGTCATAAAATGCAACAGCCAATCAGTTTCAAGATACAGTACATAATCAAGACATGCACAATGCTGATTATCTATTGATATTTCATTACTATTGGTCTCAGTAGTGTGGCTTCCATTTTGGGCGTCTTTGCAGTCTCCAAAGGACCATCAGATGCCCCATTTAGCTGCTGTGTTTCTTGGTGTTGAAAGAAATGAACAGTCTTTGTTGATTGTATTGCACATTTGGTGATTTGAATCAATTCATTTTTAAAGAGCTGTAGAGTGGAGCTGAGTTACTGAAATTGTCTTTAACACACTGAGAAACTTGCTGTGAGGCCTGGCTAGTAGGGTGTTCCATATGGCTGAAATGCAGGCAAATCCCTAATTCTCATGACAGTAATGAGAGAATAATAAAAATAAAGACAGTGTAGGAGTCCTCAGGCCTCCATCAGAGACACTCTAATGCAAACCAGGATAAAACCAGGGGATGTATCACCCTGAGCCAACGCTGTTTGAGAGTGGCTAATCAGAGCCACATGCTGCAGAAACAATTATATGGGTTTTTAAAATAGGATCATGAATAGTCAATGTTTGGTGGCTCACAGCGAGCTGGATGTTTACAAGTTTTGCTGAGCAGCACCTCACACAAAGCTCCTTGTTAAAAAAAAAAAAAAAACCCTGTAACTTTGCATGTGGGCTAGACCGTTTGCCTCAGGGTTAAGTGATGAAGTCATTGTATAGACATGGTATAACATCTTATTTTATTTTGACTCTGTTGCTCTTCTGTAATTGCAGATCTTGGCCGGAGCGCCAGCTTGTCAGAGAAGGAGCTGAAAGAAGCGAGGACACGAAGTCAGATTATCGCTGCGCAACTGACGGTGCCGTCGAACCCCAACTCCCGAGGTGTCCAGCTCTTCAACCGGCGCAGAGAAAGAGTGAACGCTTTCACAATCGTGAGCGTTGCCAGAGAGGGAGAAGGAAACCACCATGAGTCCCACAATGAACCTGACTCACCGTCTCCAAGTGCATTAGCATGGAACAGGGAGTGCGCAACTGACAGCCAGTTCAAAGATTTGAAACACAGAAGAAGTGAAACGCAACTCCGGTGGCCAGCTGTCGAAATACACAGCAAGGGGCATAAAATGGAGGAGTCTAAGGAAGTGGCGGGTGAAGATACTGTGCAAGAGAGGCATTTTCTCCCTGTAAATGAAAAGGATGAAGATATTCCTGAGCACAGAGAGCTGGGGAAAGATGTTACCTCTGGTAGTGACAGTAGTCCTGCCGTTCCTAATCAAAACCAAGAAACAGAGCAGCTAAATGGGGCATATGAAGGTCCTTTGGAGACTCTTAAAGACGTCCAAAATGGAAGCCACACCACTGAGACCAATAGTAAACCAGACGAATCAGGATCGAAGCAAGCGTCCATCACTAACAGGACAGCTCGACCCTTTTTCTCCCCCATTTCTATGAAAACGACCGGATCCAGTGATCTCTCTCAAGTCATCCCTCCCATCCCATCCTACTCCACTCCACCACTCCAAGCTCAATATCAATCACCTTCTAACGCGTATTCTGGCCAAGAACATTCAACTTTTGTTGTATCCTCCAGACAAGTGTTCCCCCCACCACCTCCAGCTCCTTCATACCCAACCCCTCCACTTCCTAGCTACACAAGCCTACCACCATCTATACCATCTGATCCTCCTCCACCATCAGCCATGTCTCCCCCTCCACCATCTGCCTACTACACTCCCGTGACCACACCAAGCTCCACCTATGTCCCTCAGCTGCTGCCTGACAGGAGGTCAGTCACGCCCACTCGCACAGGCGTCCTAGAAGAAGGCCGAAGTAGGCGGACTAACCGCAAGCCGATGTTTACGTTTCAGGAGAAGCCAAAATTAGCTCCCAATCCTGAGCTCTTGTCTCTGGTCCAAGGCGCAGATGAGAAGAAAAGATACAGAGGACAGGCAGAAACACATCAGGAAGAGGAGCAGCTAGCTCTAGGGGCAGAGGCCTCCAATTTCCTGGTCAAAGAACAGAGTGGTGTGGAAGAGGCTTTAGTCCCAGAGTGGGCGTCAACACTGAGAAGCTCCAGGACTCGAGCCAGGGTAGAACACAAGCCTGAGCAATCCCTGACCAACGCATCTGGCAAAGGAGCAGAGCTGTTTTCTAAACGACAGACTAGAATGGAGAAATACATTCATGAAAACTTAGAGGGTCTAAGATCACCTTCTCCGACCATGTCTTTGCCTCCATCATGGGTGTATCCTTCAAACATGCCCGGCCGTGTCAAGGCCATGATTAATGCCTCCAATGTCACCACAGAAATTTCCAAGACGCTCCAGGCTCAGCATGCCACACAGAAAAAGAACATGCCAGCAACGCCACCAGTACCAGCTCCAGTCGTGGAGAACCCGACACTGGAGAATGGTTGCACCAGAGTGGAAATGGAACTGTCCCGGCACCAGCCTTACCAGCTTAATTCATCGCTGTTCATCCTCAACCCAATCAAGGATCCTCTAAGCACTCTTCCCAAAGCAGCACCCCCTCCCAAACCTGTACTGATGTCCTCCTCATACTCCAAACAGACCTCTCTTCCATCTACAATTATCCCAAGCCAGTATGACTCACATGCCTACAGGTCAGCCCATTGCTTCTCACCACCTACGATGCCTCTGGAATCACAGAGCAGGGGTGTGACCTCCCTGGTGTCAGGCTTACCTCCTGGTCGTGTGACTTCTCCTCGTTCGGTCATACAGGCACCAAAGCCCACCTTCTCAACTAAGAAAGCTGGCATTACCCCACAGGTGTGGAAACCATATTTTTTCTTCTAGACAGGCTATTTCTCTCCTTCCAGTCCTTCCACTGCTTTTGTTCACTCTGTATTCTCAACAGACTAAAGCAAAACATACGCGGAGGCTTAACAGGGAATGACTGAGCTCCTTATGTAGTTACTGTATGTAGCTGATGAGCAGGCAGAAGAAACGTCAGGAGTGGTTCCAGGAAAATGAAACAGCCTCATATAATGCTATAGATTATTTTCACACCGAGCCAGTTTATTATTCTCTCCAGGCTCACAAGATTCCTCCAGCCCCTGATTAAATGACGTATTCCGTTTGACTATAGTTTATTTTCGTAGTTTGGCATGACAAAGTAATAGTCTTCAGGTGGTCTGATGAGAAACGCATGAGGGTTGGGCATCAAAGGGTCATTTTACGGCTTGCAGACTAAATTTGCATCTTATTCCAGGACGTGTCATTAAATAAAGTCTGGGTAGTTCTCTCAGCTTAATTTAAATACTTTTTAGCTGAGATGGCAGGATGTTTTTTTTCCCCCCTTGGCTGTTCTTTCTATAATTCTAAGTTAACTCAATTCTGCTAGGTTCCTCTGAAGCACTTTAGCAGATGGTGTTTTTGGTTTATGACCTACGATTTGTAATTTAATAAGAGCACACAGACATGAAAGAAGGACCGAGCATACTCCTATAACATTTCTTAACTGTATACTTGTAATTATGTTGAGTGGTTGCTTGTGAAATGTAGCTGCATTAGGATGATGTTTCAAGTCTAGTTTTAATATTGCAATGAATCAGCAATTCCTTATAAAGGTTATTTCTGCATGGTTATATGACTGGACATAGACAGACAGACTGTGTGTTTTCTTTACTGATTTTTTAAAACAATTAGGTTTTACGTTTAATTGAATTACAGTGTGTAGTTTGTTCCTTTTTTTGTATTTCTTCTTTGTATTTCATCTTTCTCTGCTGCTGTCTTTTTCTTTCTCCTTGATTAAATCACAACCCAACCTGCTCGTTATAGATTCTTTGTCCTTTTCACATTTATTTAACATCTGAATTCTGTTCTTTCCCATCCTTTTTCACTGGAAATCACTTACAAAGCCTTAAAATTATATTTGGGGTTAATCATAGCTCTAATTGATATTTACCATCAGCTAACCCTACAAGTATAACCCAAGACAACTAGTACCTGTAAGTCACTAAGGAAAAACCCCAACTCCTGAACTACGTACCACTCACACACACAGGCTAAAACTTGGCTCCTCATATGATGTAAAAGTTTTCTGGAGGTGAAAGCCTATCCAACAGACTCTTCAGAGTAAATGCATATATCAGCAAAGGTTAGTTGCACTGGCTGCCTGCATGCTAGAAACCTGAAGATGATATGCCGGCTCACTTCGCAAGAAAAAAAAAAAGACATGAGAATAAATAGAGCCTGCTGTATTTACCTACTGTAGAATGGCCCAGAAACCCTGCGATACCTTGCTTTTTATATGGTTTTCCGGATCTGTGTGGAGTGTATAATTAAGGGCTTCGTAATCCTTTTATAAACATGATGCATGGTATTTTCTTGGCATGCGCATTAAGCTATACTTGACCACATGGATGTTTTTACAGATCTACAAGTAGAGTCTAGTTTAAATCTATAATAAGCATGATTAAATGTGCAGTGTAAATACATACTGTAGGTACTTGTTCAAGATTCTTAAATGTGCAGTAACCTTTGACAATGGTTAATATTTATAAGGCAAACTGGTTCCTGTTGTACTGTGCTATTTGCTGTGGCGTTCACTACATTAATTCATTTGCATGTAAATGCGTCCACTTATACTATTTAATGTATGTCTGGTTATCACAAACCAACTACTTACAAAAAATACAGCCAAGTTGCATATATTTTCTGACAATTTTATTTTTTTCACCAGCAGGTTAAGGAAGACTCACCAGTTGCACCACAGTGTAACAGCCCCGGCAGCCCAACGCCTTGGACACCGAACCTGTCCCGTCGCCTCAGCAGCACAGACCGATCCCCGGGTGCAGTGTGGACCCCCAGCAACCAGCGCAGCTCTTTCTTCACCTCGCCACCACCAAGAAGCATCCACAACCCAATCAACTCTGTTCCCTCTTCACCAACACCAAGGTCGATCCATGGCTCTATTCATAACCCAATCACGTCCCCTCTAACACCACAGTCTACCCAGAACCCCATCAGCCCACCCCCAACCCCAAGACCATTTCAAAGCCCGGTCGCTTCATCCCCAATTCCACAGTCCATCAGCTCCTCCCCAACACAAAAACCCCGCAAAAGTTCCGTTGCCATCATCTCACTGTCCAGGCCAACCAATAACCGTTCTGCCTCTACTCCTGTCTCTCCACCCTGGGAAAACAGGTGCCAATCTCCAATCCCACTTCAAGACACCAAAGCCAATCACCGCCTCCTAGCCAAGAACATCATCAACGCAGCCAAGCGAAAGAACAGCCTATCACCCAGGTCCCTGAGCGGCCATGGTCTCCTTATGTCTCCAGTAAGCAGTACCATTTTGCCTTTTGAGACCAAATCTCCGAGTCCCTTTCAGTCTCCTTTGCTAGGCGCCCAGTCACCCACCTTCACCAGCCCCCCAGCCACCCCCACTCAAATTGTCCGGTCCCCCCTGCGCCTCTACACCACTCGCTCTCTTACTGATTCAGACGCCTCATTGGAATCAGAGGACTCTGGAATGCGTTCCCCCGGGCTCCGCAGCCACAACACCTGCCCTCGTGGCTGGTCTGGAAGCTTGAGGCTCAAAAGAGGTGGCATGTCAGAAGACCTGTAGGTTGGACGGCTAATGAAGTATGATCTTTGTGCATGGAGACCATTCAGCGGATCAGAACAGTGGTCATCTTTCATCCTTCTGAAGACCTACAGTACTTACCTGTAGAATTTATTTTACAACACTTCATTCAGCTACAATGCTTGCCTATGCTTTTGCGTGATTCACACACACACAAAAAAAAGAACGTCAATGGGATTATCTAAAGGGATTACACAGTGTCTGCAATGACATCTTCTAAAACAGAGGACAAATGTTTTAGAGTGCATTCCTCAAACTTGTCCATTGGGTTTGTGACCTTTGGACGATGTAGAATGGACACACTCTATTGACCAGGGAAATTGGATTACAATTTAGGAATAACTGAGAATGGATGAGAGCAAGGACTATAATCTATGGGTCCAAAAGAATGAATAAGAGAATGTACTGCAATCAAGGAATCGTACCACCAGGACAAGAGACAAGGACTACAATGTAGGGATCATACCAAAACGGCAGGTTGACCAGTTATAATCAAAGGATGTTAAAGAATGGATAGGAGACTGGACTACACTCAAAGGATCCTACAGAATGGACCACTCTTATGGGGTCCTAGAGAACTGATAAAAGAATCAACTACAATCTGGTAATCCTGTAGTATGTGTGGGAGATTTGTCTATGAAACGGACCGAGACTAATTCCTATTTCATTCCTCTTATTCCGAAGTGGCCTTTATATTCTGAATGTAATGCTGGGGGAGTTTGGGATTTGATCAACGTTTGTGTTGTATCACGTTAATCTGCTTGGATTTATGAAGCAATAATGAAAAAAAAAGCCTTTTATTCTGTTAATCAGTGGTATTCAGTCTCAGCCTGGTTTCATTTTCGGCACACTTTTTTTTTTGGTGTTATTTTATGTGCTCTGCCACACCTGATGATGGACTTGGTAATGGGACTGAGTGGAACCAGGTGTGTGTTGAATGAGGGGAAAAACACTAGCCTGTGCAATAAAAGGAAAGCCCATGGCTGGCACTGAATACCTCTGCTTTTACTGCCTTGCACCTGACTGTTTGTTGTTTTGACAGACTGCACATCTCCTTGCATTGATTTAACCAAAGAATTTTGGTGACCAAAGTGCCTTCAAAGCAGTGTTATACAGTATATTCTCATTTTTCTGCGTTTTTCCTTGTTGATTTTTTTTATTTTTATTGTTCTTGTTGTTCAGTGTTGATTTGGGGTCATTGGAATGCAATGGCATGTAGTTTACTGGCGATGTTTGTGGCTTGTGGTTTGACATGTAGAAAAGATGGATTGGTACAAGATGACTGAAAGTAATTTTTGAAAGGGGAAAGGTCCAGAGTGTTTCGTTAAAGAGAACTGATTGGGTTTAATGGCAATGTTTATGCCTGGGAACATTATTACATGCTATAAAAATAGCAACCGGATAGGTATCTTGCTGTAAAAAAAAAAACAGTCATTAATTTGCGCTTTTAGGAAACAGTAAAAGGAATCTGGAGGATGATGGTGGTATGGCATTTAATCTAATTCTCAGTTTAGTGCATACAGACACTTTTTTTTTTTAACTAAAAAAAAGGTTGTACGGAACTAAGAAGGGCAACAAATGTGCAGCTTAAGAAAGTCAAGATGTAGTTTGGATTGAAGCATGTTGGAATGTGTAAAGAAAAACGTAGAAATCAATCAAATCAGTTGACAAATGTGAAAACTGTAACAGACAACGGTGTTCCGTAGTCGTGTAGAATTACTGTACCTTCATTTCGATTCAAAGAAAGTAATGGAAGAAAAGAAATCATAGTTTAAGGCTGTGTAAAGGGGTGGACAAATCATCGATTCATTTGGTTGACGATCGGACAAGTAAATGCTCAGCAGGCTAAAAGGTCCTGTACTAAAGTACGGCCAGATAGTTCATTAGTGAAGTAAATTAATACAGAATAAATGAAGCGACGGGTAATTTGATAATGAAGCACATTGCGTTTCAGATAAGAGCAATGCTGTTCTGTCTTTGCATTGAATGTAAAATACACTGCCTGGGGAAAAAACAAAAAAACGTCACCATTTCAGGAGGGTCAAACGATTGAGCTGGATCTAGGGTTGGTCAGGTCTAGGCTCAGCAACGTCATGTGACAATCAAATCAAGTCAGCTGATGACCTGAACGACCAGGTTATCTCATCTGTGGAGTTTTTCTTCCCTGAGGACACGGGCACTGGTGGCATATTCCAGGACTCCAGGACAGTACGAGACGTTCTGGGAGAGCGGCACTTAGCGGTTAGCACTGCTGCCTCGCAATTCCAGAGTCGGAGGTTCAATTCCCGTCTGGGGTTTGTGTACGTGTTCTCCCCGTGCTTGGCGGGCTTCCTCCTGGTACTCTGGTTTCCTCCCACTGTCCAAAGACATGCAGATTAGGCTAATTGGTGTTCCCAAATGTGTGAACAATTGGTTGGTGTATGTATGTCAGGTTGTACACTGCCTTGCGCCCAATGTGTCCTGGATAACTCTGCAGCAATGTACAGTATGGGATAAGTGGTATAGAAGGTGGAAGAATGAATCAATGGCTCTGGGAGCATGAACAATCATTTTTAATGCATGATTGTGTTGTGTAATCAAAGCTAAGGGTGATGGAATAAAATCTTAGGGTGTGCAACGTTCCTTTTTTTTTCGGCCAGTCTTTTTTGGGAGTCTTTAAGCCTTTACAATTTTTAAGACTATTTGACCAGTAAAAAAATAATCTGCACACACTAATCCACCTAGTAATCCACCTAGCAACAATCGTTCCACCGTGAACCAGATAAATAAATAAGTACATATAAGTACTCTTATAAATACATTTTGTGAGTAGGGTTTGGTGTGTATCTCAAGACTAAGATGGTTTGTTGTGACGCTTTTGAAAAACCTCAGTCCTATAAAGAGCTGAAAAGAAATTTGCTTGTCCTTAAACCATGAGCTAGTGATTTGTCCACCCCGGTGTCATTGTAGTGTTTTATATTGTTCATAGAACCAGCCAGTTCTAGGGGTTTAATGTAAAAGAAATAGGCAGGTAATAGAAATAGAAAAAGGACATTTGCATTAGGATGACATTAAGATCGTATTTTTTTTACCCTGTAACTTCACCTGAAGGAAGACTTCACCCAAAAACATGGCCAGTGAATGTAGGGACCAGTGTCGACAATGCATCATTTACATAATGCTGACTTTAAGGGCAATGATGGTTTATGTTGAAATATATGTTGAGATATGGAGAAAGTTTTACAGATGGAAAAAAAAAGCACATACAGTATATACATTTTTTAAATACACAAGATCACTTTTTGCACTTTTTTGTTGTACTCAGAAGCATGCACGGAGCACGTCCGTCCAATGTATTACAAACCAAACAAATCCTGTCACTATTTCTATAAATTGCTGATCGTCGCGTTTCTCATTCGAGCTCGGCGCCGCGTGCAATCATGACCGACGATCCTCACAGCAAACTTGCCAGAGGTGTGAAAAACCGAGGATCGGATGAGCGGCAAATCCTAGTATTGCGTCTCCACACATGCAGAAGTGATTCTTCTGTCGAGTCGTGACACTCTATCGTGGTACATCAGCAGATTACTGAGTCGTCGCTTGCACAGACGCCCTGCGTGACAGGAACACCAGCTGCATGGTGACTTGGCAGCTTGGACCAGAATATCGTCTCGGCTTTTCGGCCCCAGCAAAACCAACCCCAGCCTTTCATACAGTATGCACTTATTCTAGCAGTTAGTCTTTATTAAGGGTTTTTTTTGTTTGTTTGTTGATATTATGGATATCCAACCAGCATCTATTTTTATGTAATTTATAAATAAATAATAATAAAAAAAAAACTGCAAATGTCGGACTTACGTTGTCTTTATTTCCATTTTAAAATCTGCTTTTTGTATCTTTTTACTTATCTTTTTACTAATAAGTAATTAATATTAATAATTATTGTTGGCTCTCTTTAGGTGATTATTTTCCTATATTACCACGTGCCAAATTCCTCTTATACAACAGGATTTTGCCAACTAGTACAATATTTCATTTATAAATAAAGACGCATTTTACTTTAAACCATTATACTGTAGTTATATTTAACACTGTGGAAAGTGCATTAAACAAATTATTTCCTGTTCTCATTTTTTTTGCTACAACAGATGTTCTTCTAGATCTCTTCTCATTCCTCCTTTAAATGTAATAATACAAAAA
>QMIH01000257.1:60882-81150 GCA_003987875.1 Clarias batrachus | reverse complement strand
TATATATATATATATACTGAAACTGAAAATGACTGATTGTTACAGCACTGACACTGGAGACTCCTTACATTATTCGCAAGAAATAGTTCATTGTGTAAAGATTAATTACATCACTAATTCTTATTAGTTATGTTTGACATTTTTGAACCATACCAATACTGTATGAATACATACAGTATTTGGCCAAACCTGTAATGACATTTTATCCAAATACATGGAGTCTGTCCCCTTTTTGCAGCTATAATATCTACCTGAACGCTGTTCACAAGATGTTGGAGTGTTTCTGGAGGAATTTGTGCCCATTCATCCTGTGGAGCATTTAGGATTTATAAGGCCTGTCTCCCAATCTCCGTTACAGTTCATACCAAAGGTGCTCGATGGGGTTGAGGTCAGGGCTGTGTATTAGGGCCAGTCAAGTTCTTCCACATCAAACTCGTCAAACCATGTCTTTATAGTCGTTGCCTTGTGCACTGGGGTACAGTCATGTTGGAATAGAAAAGGGTCTTCCCCAAACTGTTGACACAAAGTTGGAAGCATAGCGTTGTCCACAATGTATTACGCTAAAGCATTAAGATTGCCCTTCACTGGGGATAAGCGACCTGATTAAAACACCTAAAATCAATAATTAACAGGTTTGGCCAAATAGTGTAAAATCAATGAAATTGAATGAAATGTAATAAAATCTGGTTATAGATAGCGCTTTTAACAATAGTCATTATCAAGAAGCAGCTTTACAGAATAACAAAAAAACTGGGGAATGAGTATGAAATGTGTGAGAAAATATGGGAAAATCTTTCAAACTTATAAAGTTCCATTCATGTGCCAATGGGTGCATTAGGCGACAAATACTGGAGATGTGAATCATTTCAGTGGTGTTTCTGACAGGGTCGAGTTGCCAGCTTGACACCCGGAGCAGTGAAAGGTGGAAGCCCTTGCTCCACAGCAGGTCAACAGCCGAACCACCAAGTTACCCCTGCCCCTTAAATAACACATGTGGAAATACATAGTCAATCTCTTAAAATAATCTGCAAAACTGCAAGAATTTTGAACATATAGGATTTTTAAATGGCTCTCTCTAGGCCCATCCCTAAAAGATTCCCTTTGGTGCAATTCATTAAGTGTTCCCAACCTCAGAAATCATCACGTAATCACCCAGGATGAACTGAATACACTACATGAATGCTCCAGTTACATCAGGTACATCACAAGATCAACTCTTTTATTTCATATTCTGGATTTCTGCATCATATATAAATACAAATATTTTAAATATGTATAGTAATATATAATATAATATAATATAAAGACAGACCACAGATGTAAATGGTGTGTGAAAACTATTTTGACTGGACTGTATAAATGTCACCAGAATGTCCATGTCCATGTTAAAAATAGTTCCCAAAGCAAATACAGTCAGTAACGTTATAGCGACATAGTGTAGCTATACAAGATAGGGTTACTTTATTACCCCTGGTGTGCGTGTGTGAGTGTGCAGGAGCATCCCATAAACAGTGTACAGGCCCTGGATGTCCTGCAAACCCAGAGCGAATGAATATATAATAAATCGATCAATTCAGGGTCTTTCCAGAGTTAGATTGTTAGGAACCTCCACTAGAGGTCACTGTTCATGTCTGTTTGTCTGTAGTTTTTGTTGGTCGACTCAGTTTCCCAGAAGGCACCTCAGTCAGATGATGAGTGCTCACCTGAACTGAGGTGGCTCATTAAACATCTTATAAATAGCAGTTTGTTCTGGGAAACTGGGTCGAGCATTATTTGTTGTTTGTATTATCGYCATGTGGGCATTCCTTTTTGATTGTTTCTTTGAGTTTATATTTTAGTTATATTGTTTTACCTTTGTTTTTCTAGAGGGCTCTATTGTTTGTTTTCTGTATGTTCCTTGTTCTTGTGGATTCATGGAGCTGCTCTGTTCATGTTTAGCTAGGCTGTGTCTCCTCCTGTGTACAGTGTAAAGACTGTTCTGTGTCTTCCCAGTGTCAGTCTTCTGGTTTAATCTTTTGTGTGTAGCTTCCCTATCTGTTTAGATTTTGTAACCCCATGAGTGCTTAGCCGCTAGCAGGGTTAGCCGCTAGTAGGCCTGGGTTGCTAGTAGGGTTAGTCCCTAGTAGGGTTAGCCTCCAGTAGGCTAGCCTCTAGTGGGATTGACTGCTAGTGGTTCTGGTCGCTAGTAGGTTAGCYGCTAGTTTGGAATAGCCTCATGGGTGCCCTGCCTCTTGTGTTCCSGTCCCCTAGGTCAGTACTAACCTGGTTAGCCACTAATCCCTTAGATACTAACCYGGTTAGGTCAGCATCCAGTGTCCCCAGTATTCCATGTAGCTACTAATTCTAACCACTAACCCATCCGGTCTCTAGTCTCTGTGCCCCTAGTCCTGTCGCTCCAGTCCTCGCCCCATCTCTAGTTCCAGCCACGTCCTGTCCAGTCTAGTTCCCCTATGTGTCCTTAGTTAGCTCCAGCTCCATGTTTCCTTCTGTCGGTTCCCTGTGTCAGCTCCTGGTTCCCTGTGTTCCGATCCTTTCCTGATCCTGTGTTTTTCCTGAGCCCTAGTTTTAGTTTACGTTTGTTGTTTTGGTTCCTTTGTTTGTTTGTCTATGTTTGAGTTTTGTTAATAAAGACTATTTCTGTTTCAACAACCCCTCTGCGTTCATGCCTACCCTCATGCCCACGGCAACCACACCATCAGCCGGTCTAGCCAAACCACCAGCTAGACCCCTGACGCAGATTGTTAACAATGTAGAAACTATTTAACGTAAGAAGCTGTACAATAATCAGACGTAATAAATAATAATTGCATCATTTTTCAGAAAATATGACTACATACATATTTTATATAGCAGGTATTTTATCTTATCCAGCGCCATCTGAGAGATTTGAAACACCTTGACCAGTCAATCTGTGTTTATGCAAATGGGGTACAAAATAATGAGCCTCTAAAGGGGCATGAAGGAAAAATACATAGAATAAAACACACTTGTATATATATACTTCAAATATATAAAATAAAAAAAGGATTTCAATTGTGAACCCCAGGGTGACGCATATACTTCTTGGTCTTTGAAACTTTCTACATTGACCCCAGATAAACTCTCATTCATCTTCCCTATTCCAAGTTCTATTTTTTTTCTCCCGTTAAGTCCCACTTGTCATTAGTTTCCCCTCCTATGTCCCTTAAGGGCCAGGGGGTTGGGGGTTCAAGCCACGCCTCGGCCAGGTTGCCAGTGTTGGGTCTTTGGGCGAGACCCTTAACCCTCTGCTTATACAAAATCACTCGGGCATCACTCACTTGCTGGTCCCAAGGCGGCCTGGATGAAAAAGGAGATKGGTTGGACTTTCGGCTAGCAACCTGGCCCTGTAAGAAAAAATAAAATAAAAATACAGAAATGAAGGAACCTGTTGCTCAACATGATGTGCTCCACAGCCCAGGAACAACAACAACAACAGTAGTCCTTTAAGGGCTTCAGTAGAATAGCAACGCTCCCTACCTGCGCTGTTAGACTTAATGATGTTTGGTCTGTACTGCCATCTGTAGGCTGAAATTGGTAAGTCCCAATTCCCTTTTAAACCAAGCAAAGAAATAATATATTCTTACTCATAAATCATTGGAAGCCTAAGTTCTGATTGGTCAGAAGGTGTTTGTCACAGGTTTTTTAAATTATTATTATGATTTCTATGAGTCCACGTCTTGTATTCATTCACAGGGAAACAGATCATTCGCAGGGAATCATATGATCGACGGTCTACATAATCAAAACCTAATGATAAACAGATTATTTAGGGGTATTTGTTTCAGCACTAATTCCATTCAATTGTCCTTTTTTTAAATATAGTGCTTCATAGTCATTGTCGCAAAGCAGCTTTACAGAATCTAAAGAAAATTTCTATAAATTATTAAATTATAATGCTCAGTTTGCCCCTGATGAGCGAGCCGAGAGGGACAGTGGCAAGGAAAATCTCCCTGAGATGGGAAAAGAAAGAAACGTTAAGAGGAACCTGACTCAACAGGGAACCCATCATTTGTGTGATAACAGATGGAAGTTCAGTTTAACAGGAGATGAGTTGGAACCGCCCCCAGTCACTTCACGTATCCCAAGCAGACCACATGGTGCATCATGTGACGAGAGCTCCAAGCAGAAGCGGCGCATCAGGACGAGTCAGACAGGTCGAGGGGATAGAGGGGGTCTGGATCACTGGCAGCTCAGGAGCGACATGTATAGCTCGACAGAGAGAGACAGAGTGAGAGAGAGAAGAAAGAAGAGAGAGGAGAAGAGATGGAGAGATGGCAGTTAGGTATGGTCACAATCACACAATATATAAGGTGAATGTATATTTAGTATAAAGTGCAAGCAGGGACTCCAGCAGGACTACTGTAACTATAACAGCATAACTAAAAGAGAGAGCCAGAAGGAAACACARACATGAGGGSKMMCTGAGATGTAAAGCAACCAATCACCTCMCHRTCAACAAACCTGAGTGATCAATGAGAGTGGGGAGGACAGCATCTAAACATACCAGTTCACCAGAATACTCTACGTCCATGAGTCGGTTTTCCTAGCTAGGTTTTCAGCCTAGACTTAAATACTGAGATTTATTAAGAGATATTGAGTTAACTGAGATAACTGAAAGTTATTAAGCATAACTATAAACAGATAAAGCATGACTTAGTCATTCATGTGTTTTAAAACTGTAATAATTGGTATTTTTGGGAGATAAAAGGAATGATGAACCATTTAAGGGCACATCTTTATTGAAAAAAATATAAAAATCCAAGATGGTAAGAGTAATTTTGCTTTACTTTAAGGTCAGAGGATCACTAAATATTTTCTTGTTATAGAACATCATGGTGTGTTTTATTCCTTATTCAAGGAATCCAATACAGTAAACCATTTACAAACCTTTTGGACAGAAATAGATCAGAAACGTAAATAATGGAAAGGATCCAAAAACATACAAAGATTTAAATCATTTCATAATATATAATTTCATTAATGATAAATAAGGTGTTTGTTGTTGTTGTTACAATTGAGCTGTATATATAAAACATTTGTGGAAATTTCCACTGCAAAATCAAAAACAACAACAACAAAAAAACTCTGAGACCAAAGAAAAACCTTTTATGTCGCGTCTTTGAACCCCAAGCCACCAGGTGGCCCCATAACCATGCCACTTAGCACAGTCAAAGTACTGTTAGTTTCTGCTGATATCAATCTTAACCAAACAGTTCAGAAGAAAAAAAAAAAAAAACACATGTTGGTTGGATTAGTATTGTGCTGGGAAAAAAACACACAATTCTAATTCTCATCCCCACTTACCCCTTATTTATGGGACTCCTGTCTTCACAAGCTCAAACAGGGCTTAATCTACAAGACGACACTCAGAAATAATAACACTAATATAGTAGTAATAATAACACAAGATAATACACAATAATTACAATTATAGTGTTGTACTACAGGTAACAATGAGCAACTCAGTCACAGCTCAACAAGTAACAGCTTGACAACACACACACACACACACACACACACACACACACACACACACACACACACACACACACACACAGAGAGAGAGAGAGAGAGAGAGAGAAAAGTGAGGTAAAAAGAATTCACACTTTGTATGCGTTTTCAAAGGTGTCCTCCAGGGAGCAGTGTTGGGACCAGTTTCATTCTTTTTATTTTTTAGTAGATTTTTTGTCAGAATAGAATGATAGAACAATAGATAGATAGATAAATGTCTTTGGAACTTTTTGAAAACCAGGATTCTTTTTTGCTACTATATATTACTTATATATACTGTATAATAGAGTTCCTAGTATTAACAGCGGTTCCTAGTTGGACAGACGGACTATCAAAGCATCAGCACTATCAGAACTATAATGTCATAGTGCTTTGGCCCTAATAATACTCAATAAAGCACTTGCTGATGTGTTTTATTAATTATTTACACAAAGTTTGCTTCAGCAAACCAGTCTGTAATTGATACTATAGTTTAAGGGCCCAACAATGGCAGCCTGCTGGAGCTCGAACCAGCGACCTTCCAATCAGTAACTCAGTGCCGTAGTCCTCTGTTCTACCGCTGCCCACATTTTTACAACCATAGTAGGACAACATTCACATGCACATTCACACACTACGGGAAATTTGCGAATGCCAGTTAGCCTAACCTACATGTCTTTGGATTGTGTGAGGAAACCCAACAAGCACGGAGAGAACATACAAACTCCATGCACACGAAGGCGGGGGGAATCGAACCATGTGCAAGGCGACAGTGCTAACCAAGAAGTCACTGTGCTGCCTATAAAAAAAATAAAAAAAACAGAACATAATTAAATGTGTAATCCTTCTATGATGCAAAACATAGTATTTTTYATTAGTTTTGCTGAAGTCAAAATACAGCATAAGGAAGCGTTTATGACTCTTATTATGAAAAGTCGTCGGTTTGGCCGCCATGTTGCCCCTCCCCCCCTCCTCCTCTATGTTTAGCGCTGTTGTTGCGCCTGCGCTCGCGCTGCTTTATTAATGTCTCGCTGGAGACTGGAGCCGTCTCTGTCTCTCTCTGTCTCATTCTCTTTCTCCCTCTGTCCCAGTCAAAAATCCCAGTTTAATCTCACTCCAGTCACACCGCTGGTGCTGGAACGTGCGCGCGGGTTTAACGTTATGCCGAGCGTAACGTGCGAGCGCGAGCGCAGATGCTAGCAGCGGGATTATTAGTATTATTGTTATTTGTTGTTGTTGTTGTTAGCAGCTAGCTAGCCCAGTTAGCTCAGTGATGGATTCGTGCCTGGTCAGTTATAATGCTGTATAAAGCTGTGTGCTGTGTGTGTATCTGAGCGGTGTGTGTATTGTAGTTGAGGCAGGGTTAGAGAGTGTGTGTGCTCAGGATGAGTAGGAAACATCAGCATTACAAAGGAGCTGAAGTGAGCTGCTGCGTCAAATACTTCCTCTTCGGCTTCAATATTATATTCTGGGTGAGTGCTGCAACTCCATTCTCATTGTTTTACATTTCTAAAGCCTGATTATGAATCTCTCACTGCTGTGCTGTCTCTAATTCACAGTGTCTTTGCACGATGGGCTTCGCTCATGTTCCCTCTGCACTCCTCATTCACCTGTTTTTAATAATGTGCGTTTGTTGATTTTATTTGACTTAATATGCACAAGAAATGTCTCAGAGAACAAAAACAAATGCTCGGACCACCTTAAACACATAAAATCGATTATTTTTGCAGATATATCTACATACACTCCTGATGTACAAGGCGCTATAACGTTGAAGCTCATGCACATAATTGTTTTATTTATTTATTTATTTATTTAAAAACCCATCTTTTTTTTTATTTTATATTCCCGAAAATGCACAAGAAGTTTCTAAAAAACATACAAACAAAAAACAAAACGAAACAAATGCTCGAACTTCATGAAACCCCTAAAATATTTAAAATGTATGTTGTTAGTGTTTCGTCTGCTCCCCTCGGGGTCGCCACATTGGACCGTCCGGTCCGCACATACAGGCTTGGCACAGGTTTTACGCCGGATGCCCTTCCTGACGCAACCCTCATCTTTTACCTTGGCTTGGGACCGGCACTATGTCCAGTGACTGGGGTTTGGGCACATACTGGGAATCGGGCCCGGGCCTTTCGCATGGCAGGCGAGACACCTACCACCGATGTATAATCTATAAATATACAACATCTTAAAACATTTAAGCTTACTTTTATTTTTATTTTATATACTATCATTTTATTAGGCGGCACGGTGGTGTGGTGGTTAGCACTGTCGCCTTGCTTCGCCAGGGTCCGGGTTCAATCCTCGGCCAGGCTCGATTCCCGTCTCTGTGTGCATGGAGTTTGCATGTTCTCCCCGTGCTTGGTGGGTTTCCTCCCACAGTCCAAAGACATGTAGATTGGTGTTCCCAAATTGCCTGTTGTGTGTGTGGATGGCACCCTGTCTAGGGTGTACCCTGCCTTGTGCCCTAAGTCTCCTGGGATAGGCTCCAGGCCCCCGTGACCCTGAATACAGGATAAAGTGGTATAGACCATGAGTGAGTGAGATTGTGATTATTTTTATTTCTAAAAAATAAATAAAAATGCTTGACCTCACAAAACACCTAAAACATGTCAAATCAATTCATTAAATATATATAATTATAAAATTTTTTATTTTTAACATGCACAGGAAATTTCTAAAATGCAAATGCTTGGAGAACACAAAACACTTTGATTTATAAATATAAACACACACACCTTGTATACAACATCCTGTAACATTAGAGCTAACACACAGGTCCTCAGGTGTCCAGTCCGTCATAACATTAGAAACACCAGCATGCGTTCCCCTCATACAATTAATTTTTTCTTTCTTTCTTTCTTTCTTTCTTTCTTTCTTTCTTTATATCTGCAGACGAAATAATAAAAAAAAAGCTCTGACATGGTGAAATACCCAAAACATCTGGTTTTCTTTCGATATTTTTGTTTGTGTTATTTATTTATTTGTTTATTTATTTGTTTGTTTAGTATGTTCTTGGGAAATGCACAAATTTAGAAGAAAAACAAAACCCTTTTCTTTACATTGCTGAAACGATACAATCTCGACACCTTTCCGTGTCTCATATCCACCGTTGTTTGCTGCGTACAATGTGATGTGTAACCTTCGTGTCATGCCGTTATACGGATATACACCGGTATCTACTGATAAAACACCTGCGATCGTTGGAGCATGGACTCCACTAGGTTGTGCGCTTGTACCGTACCCGGCTTGGTTGACTTCTGATTAGATTCAGGTCTTAGAAAAGTCTTGATGAAATCTTTATCGTGCTCCTCAAACAGTAAGGATGAAAGCGGACGGTTCTATCAGGGGACACACCGTCTCCGTCCGTGAAGGACTTGGCATCTAGCAAGGTTTATGAGAGATGGATACTGATCAAGAGGTGGATGTGAGGGCAGGCGAGCGAATACTTTTGCGAGTATAGTGTATATTTCTGAAGCCGGAAAAAAAAAGCACACTCTTCAAAAGAAAATGTTCGGAGAGTTTTGCTTGGTCATCACGGTGGACGAGCCGAAATGTCTGAAAGCTGTTTTTCCAGACCGTCATCATCTCTGTTCACGAGATTTCAGTCTGTGATACGAATGCAGAGCGACACGGTCGGTTTAAAGGTGCATTCAGCTTATATTCCACATCAAAGAGAGAAATGACAAATTTAGAATAATTATATTAATGATTAATATTAGGATAAGGTTACTTTTGCTTAATTAAGCACGCTGTAAGATAACTTTGCCTTTGTGCTGTCGTCTCTAAGTGACCGTGATGACTGAAGACTCTCCCATGCAAATGTGTGTGTAAAGCGCTCAGTCCCGTGCGAGCTCCTGACAGACCGTGTAGACTGAACTGCCTGTCTTCCGTAGGTCCCGTTTGAACCTTCAGTCCTAACCACGCATGACCTGCGAGCTGAGCAAGCCGTGCCGATCCTTCCTCACCTCCGAGAGTCGCCCGTTTTATGTGGACGCACGTCGTCTCTCGGGCGTCTGGAGACGGCAGTTTGAATACTATTCAAATAAAGTTGTAATGGTGGACTGAACCGGGCATGTCTGCTTCCACCTGGTTTATTCGTTGTCCTCATCACATCATTCTCGCTACTTTGAACATCCAGGGCTGAGTGTTGAGTAGTTCCTCCTAACAGCAGCTGGTTCTAAAAACCTCTCTAAACTTTCCTTAAGGTGTGTGCGTGTTTTGTTTTTGTTTATGGGGGGGATTTTTTTAGATTAACAAATCATTCAGAAATTATAGAAACCTTTTTTGGTTCAGGACTCGGATCATGCCGACGTATCATAAAAAACTTTAAACATTTTAAAGAGTTGACTTGGAAACCAGAGGGACAGATATCATTACCAGCCTGAAGTGACTCGATTTTAGTTGATTTGATTTATTTACTTGTTTATTTTTAATCCTAAAGTAGTAGATGTGGTCAGATCTGAGCCACTTTTGAACAAGGTCTTGGTCTGGATGCGTATCCCATATGCGGCCATGTGACTTGAATGACACCGGGCAGATTGGAGTTCGTTGGACTTTGTGCTTCTGCGCAGGCGTAGAGGGCGCTCTCTGATATTAGCACTGGCACCGCGGGAACTTCATTGTGCTAGCGACAGCTTCCAAAACAGCGAACACCCCTACACGCTTTAACGTGAGGTGAGACGCAGGTGTTAGACACCGCGAGTGACCACTCATGTTCAATTTTTTGCACGGGAAACGTAATCATGACGACCAAACCTTGCGGCGAATCATGATGAAACGTACCTGCGCCCACCGCGCTGACTCCGCATAGGTGAGACAGGGGCGTTACCTGAGGCGTGTGGCTTTCTTCCTTCTGTCTTCTGGACCTCAACGAATACTGCCGACTAACTTCTCGCTGTTGTCCAGAGTAAAACCTTGATCAGATTAAAATTCAACACACACAAACATGCACAAATTTGACGTATCGATGTGCGTACGCGTGCCGTTTCAGAGCGACGGACGCGTCCACGTTAAGAGTCAGATAAAAGTTGTAATTATGAATATGAATCGTTAAGACATGCAAATCCGATCTCTGACTCAAAAGTTCAGAATTGAGCAACGTGACTTGTAATGTGTACGTAGCATACGTTTTGGTTTTGGCGTTTTTAGCAAATGTCTTTTTAAAAAAAAAGTTCAATACGTGAGCGTGTATGTGAACAATGCCGTATGCCGTGTCCTAGTCTGATGGATTTATTTCCCCCCTCAGTATAAACACACACACTCCGGGAAGCTGTTATGTCCATCCAGCAGTGGACAGGTGACGGGTTTTGTTTGTCATTTCTGATATAAACTCAGTGTAGACTCTTTGTGCGTAYGCTTTTGTAATCCAGAGACTCGCCATAGAAATACGGCAACATCGATGTGCTTGTTTTTTGATTAGTATTTTTGTTCCTGGAGTGCAGTGGATCGCTGCTTCCTAGTCCAGCGTCAGGGTATGAATTTCATATCGCAAGAGATACGGGGGAGGAGGTGCTGCAGCGAGTGTTTTCAGTTTTCAGTGTCCTACTGATACCAGGAGCACCGAGGCATTTCTGAAGTCCTACAAGAGGCAACTTGCGAGATGTTAATCGCCTTAAAAAATAATTCCCTACTCTCTATTATTCAGTCTCCGTTGTCAAGACACCATGAGCGTAAATGTCTGAAAGGTCATGCGTAAAGGTAAATGTCCAAGTACTTTAAATTCTATTCTACAAGATAAAACAACAGAATAAACTTGAAAGTACTTATTCTGCAAGATGAAACCGGAAAAACGTTTACAATTTCTAGAAAACGTGCATCTAAAGAACCGTGTATAAAATCTTGTTCTTCTGCCCAAGGCCATGTATTTATCTTATTTATCCAATATTTATCCATTTATTTGTTGATTTATTATTATTATTATTATTTTTTATTTTGCTTCATTTCTAAATCCCTTAAATCATATCTTTAACTTAATATTATATTAGTTTGTATGTTTAATATGTTTCTGCCATGAAATAGCCTGTGAAGCTGATATGGCAATAAACCCTGATACAAACAAACACGATAAAACAACCATTAATGTTTTATGGCATTAAAAACGTCAGCGTTTTTGTGTACGTAAAAAGCGTCAGTAGTACGCCGTCGTACGTAGCAGGCCGAGTGCGCGGCTCCACCCAGGAAGTGGGAACACTACGCTAATTCCACCCACGGTGCTGATGGAGTGCCGGGATAAAGCCTGGGATTTGACTGAATCATGATGTAATGGTTCTTTCACCGCACGTCTTCTATAATGTGTGTAAGTGCAGTGATCCGCTGTCAAAGTGTGACACAGAGTCAGCGGTTAGTCATTTAACTTTCTCACACACACACACTGCCTGGTTCCAAAAACAATTAACAAACAAAAAAAGTCACCACTTTAGAGGGGTCAAATTATTGGCCTGCATCGAGTACTGAAATCAATTAAAGCGTTTGGGTTAAGAGCTGTCCAGTACAGATGAACCTTTAACTTTGTGAAAGAAATGTGGGGGGAAAAAAAAAGAGAAACTGACAGTAGAAATCAGAGCGATGTTTAATAGTGAAAGTAAGAGCATTTCGGTCTGGTGAGACTCACAGGACTGGAACTAAACAGCTGAAAAAGAAAAAAACATTAAAAATTTGCTAGGGAGCAGAATGGATAAATTTTGGTGCGGCGGAAGAAGGTCATGTGGTCTGATGAGTCCAGATCGAGCCTATTCCAGAGTGATGGGCGTGTCAGGGTAAGACGCGATCGAACCAGCCTCTGGAGGCAGCGTTATGATCCGGGGTCAGCGAAAAAATGAAGTCAGCTGACGACCTGAATGTACTGAATAACAAGGTTGTCACTTCCTGATGGTGCAGAAATATTCCCGGATTGTGAAAGAGAGATTCTGTGAGCACAAAGAATGATTTTCACACATGAACTGGACAACACACTTGTGCACCGTAATCAAAGAAATCTGCGACTTTTTTTTTCAGAGCAAATGAATAGGGCATTGCAGCAACTGGTCGAGACAATCGATGAGGAGTTGAATCTGGTGTGTTAGAGACACACAATGGGGGGATTATAAAATGTTTTATAGCCTTTACACTCTAGCAGTGGAAACGCTGCTTTAACAAACCCTTAAGACCTTCCACACGGTCAGTTGTTTGCATCTTCATGTTTGTATACACACGCTCATCTCAGATTATCGTGGTTGAATTACGTCCCGATTAAAAACAGTCACGTGTTGAAAATGCTAGCGTTTATTGCCGTACACTTTCGCAATGTTGTAATGTTACAAAATGGCACGTCAAGTCAGTATAAGTCAACGGCCGATTGTGTGTGTGTCTGTGTGTGTGTTTTTACACCAGTTAAGAAGGAATCAATTGTCTGCCCGTACACTCTTGCGCGTGATCGAGTGAACACACACGACTCTGGAGAGGCGAATACGTTAAACAATGCGCTGATTTGTTGTGACCCGTGGCATTATGTCGCACGCTGGGGCTTTTATTCTACAAACATGACTGTCGATGTCATATGAAGATGTCGAGAAGCTATATAAAGTATTTTTTTAATTATTGTTGTAACTGATAATTGATAAATTGGGCTCTGAACACGTGGGGTCATTGAAATGATTTTCTGCATGATGTGTCCTGGTGCATCTGGGGGGGAAAAGTCAATTGATGAAAGCTAAACTTTCTCCTTGTTGTACTTTAGCCGAGTCCTGAAATGGCGTAGCTGCATAGAAGATGATTCCGGAAATCTTCTGAAAATCTTGTACATGTTCAGTATGAGGAAATTGTACAGTTCCAGAGAAGGCGTGTTTAACAGTTGGCATGGATTCAAAACAACACGCCAGAGGTTAAAAGAACAAGCTTGACAAGACCTTTGCCGTTTCGCAGATCGCCACGCCCAGATAAACCCGTTATAGGGCACACATTGAAATATCTGAGATTCAATTCTAGACATTTTCAAGACAGAATAGATGTGTGTGAATGTCAGGGACTTGTATGGAACAGTAAAGCCACAGGAAACAGAGGTAAAGAAGGTACTTTATGTACTTCAGGTCAGCGGTCCAGAGTAATGGAGAGTGTGGAACGGAGGTGAAGAGGCTCGTACAGGCAGGTTGGAACGGGTGGAGAAAAGTGTCAGGTGTGTCGTGTGATCAGCAAGAATGAAAGGAAAGTTGTTCAAGACAGTGGCGAGACCAGCGATGCTCTACTGCTTAGAGACAGGAGCAGAGGTGAAGATGTTGAGGTTCTCTTTGGGTGTGACCAAGGATCAAGAACGAGTCCATCAGAGGGACGACCCATGTTAGATGTTTTGGAGATGAAGTCAGAGAGGTTTGGGCGTGTTGAGAGGAGAGATTGTGAATACATCGGTGGAGGGATGCTGAGGTTGGAACTGCCAGACCAGGAGGTCTAGAGGAGATTTATGGATGCAGTGAGAGAGGACATGAAGTTAGTTGGTGTGAGAGAAGAGGATGCAGAGGATAGGGTTCCTACAGGGGGCAGGGTTCAAGTCCCACATTGGCGGTTTCCTCCGCGTCCAGTTTCCACCCAGAGTTCAAAGACGTGCAGATTGGACTAACTGGTGTTTCCGAATCAAATATATTTCAGCATAAAAATGGGAAAAAAAACCCAAATGTACAATAATGTTTGTTTTGTGTAAATACGTGTTTTCGCTTGAGGTGATGATACTGGCACGTTTAACTGACAGAATGTAGTTCATCAACCGATTCTCGCAACATTTATCACAACTCCGACACTTTCGTTTTCTGAGAAACACCTCGGAGCCGAGGTGCGGTTTCCTCATCCTGGTGTTTCTCACAGTCGAGTGGAGATGCATGAAGAATCGTTTCATAATCAGAATGAGAAACACACACACACACACGCTAATTTATCCACGATTTGCAAACAGTGACTAATAATATGAAACTTATTGTATATAAAACTAAACAGCAGGTGTGTGTTATGCTAGTATCGTCTGTATAGTTACTGCAGTTACAGTTCCCACATTCCTCCTCCTTCCTGAAAATTATTCAATGGCTGAAATCTAGACACTATAATTACAGTGCCTTGCAAAAGTATTCACCCCCTTGGCATTTTTCATGTTTTGTTACATTTATAACCTGTAAATTAAATGAATTGTATGTGATGGATCTGCACTAAAATAGTCCAAGTTGGTGAAGTGAAAAAAAAAGAAAAAAAAAAAACCCAGTATAAAAACAAAAAAAGCGACTTGCAGTTGTAATTGCCGCAAAAGGTATTTTGACCTTTTTGTTCACAATAATTTAATATTAAATAATATCAATACAAATAATTATTATTAAATAAATAATAATAATAAAAAATAATAATCATAATTTTAAAAATCACATCTTCAAAGTTGTGTATCCATGTTCTGTAAATGAAATGAGGCAAACCTTCAGACAGTCCATTTTATTTCCAGGTTGTGAGGCAAGAAAACATAAAAAATGCCAAGGGGGTGAATACTTTTGCAAGGCACTGTATAACTTTGCGTTAAATGAAAATCTAAATCTAGAAAGAAAATAGTTCAAGACTAGTTTGGACATATCAAAAGAAAAGTTTCCTTTCCGATACAATCATTCCTTTTTATACCTTTCTTTATTTTCTGACTTTCTGTTGTTGAAAGATGGATTAGAAATATTCCGGTGATCAATAAACATGTTTTAGCAGAGACGTAATTTGTAGTTGGTGAGGTACTGTATCTAGAAAACATTCTGATGAGACCGAAAGATTTAATATCTTATAATCTCAGCGTTTTTCATGGCATGTTGTCAGATCGAGCAGTCTCTTTAGCCGAGTGTGGTGCAAAATCCTAAAATTAGTCCAGGTTTATTCCTGTTTGTTTGTTAAAAATAGCAATAAAACCTATTTTTAACAGCAGCCTACTGCGTTTTAGGAGGCACAGAAAGTTTGTATGGTTAATTGTTAATTTAAAAACATATATCATTAATATCCATTAGTAACCTCCAGATGCTATGAATAGTAAATAAATCCTGTATCTGTGCTGTATCCCGACACTGCAGTCTGTTAGATATCCTATGACCATATAATGGCAGCTTTCTGATGCGTTTTGTCACTATATAGTTTATAGATGTTGTAATAGGTTCTTGTAAGTTGTTTTACTTAATGTTTTATTTATTTATTTGTTTATTTTTAAATACACTTCCTGGCCGAATGGAAAAAGGTCATGTGGTCTGATGAGTCCAGACCGGACCCTAGTCCAGAGCGATGGGCGTGTCAGGGTAAAAAGGGAAGCGCATGAAGCGATCATGCATAGTGTCCACTGTCCCAAGCCTCCAGGCAGTGTTATGATCTGGGGTCGCTTCAGTTGCTCAGGTCTAGACTCAGAAAAAAATGAAGTCAGCTGACGACCTGAATGTACTGAATGATCAGGGTTTGAATGACGTCTGTGAAGTTTTTTCTTCCTTAAAGGCACGAAAATATTCCAGTATTGTGAAAGAGTGCTTCTGGAAGCCTGGGGAATTCTTCTCACACATGAACTGGATAAAGATAACAGGCTGTCTAATGCGTCTCTCCCCTTATCGTACGGCAGCGGTAAATCGCTATTTGCCCTCTTCCGCATACGAGTCTGGATGATAAGGCGAGCACTTTTCGGTCGGGTGAAGATTAGGTGACAAAGATGACCTAATCTTTTCGATTTAAATGTTTCTTTTAAAGTTTAATTAAAATAAACTTTTTTAACTATTAACTTTAATTCAAGTTAATTAAAAAATATATATATATATATATTAAAATTGAATTAAATCTTTAATTTAATTAAAAAATTACTTTTTTTAAAAGAAAGTTTAATTTAAATGTTTCTTTTAAAGTTAAATATTTCATATTATAAACTTAATATGAAACATTTAACTTTCCTGTAAACTTTTGTAGTTAATTTTTACATTATATAATATTAGCATTTATTATTTATTATTTAATATTTCTCTTGTATCTTAAAAAAAAACACGTACATTACGAAATGAAATATTACATTTATTTGTTTGTTATGCATATATACGTTCAAACATAAAATTGAAACGTATTTTAAACTGGTAAACCTGTATTTATTAACATAATGCACCTGAATGTAATAAAAAAAAATATATTAAAAAAAATTATAAATTACAAACTAGCTGGAAGCAGCATATCTTCAAAACCGTTAAAACAATTAATATCTTTTAGTGTTAAAATTTTTTTTTTTTTTAATCCAAATGCAATTATTGTAAGTTTGAAATAATTTTTCTCCAAATTTGTCTTCAAGATTAAACGTGATTATTTCGAACAGTTTCTATATGTGACCTATAACATGGTGTGTATCGATCCACGTGGCTCGCCCATACATTATGCGTGCCCGGGCACTGGAAGGAGTCGGGATCCTACCCGCGCGGCTTTGTCACGTTTTCCCGGCAGTCTGAGTCATGAGGAGTGAAGCCAGTATCTTAGGAAACTCTCGTCCTCGGCATCCTCTCATAGCCGTAAATTCCATCCAGCTTGTGGTTTTGTTTCTTGTCCTCGGTGATGAATGGTGTGTGTTGTGTGTAAACTCCCCCTCTGGACGACGCGGGACTCGTTTCCACCCCCACCGTCTCTCTCTCTCTCTCTCTCTCTCTTTCTCTCTGCCTGCGAATGTTAACCTTTCATTATGTCATTATGTCGCACTGAAACTAGTCTTTGTCGGAGGAAGAATACGCTTTCTACAACACTGCTAGCGGTGATCACGCACACACTCATGCTCTTGCTCTTCTTTCTCTCTCGGTGTCTCTCTGTGGACTTGTGCAGGCCAGACTCGCTTCATTGTCAGTATAATTTTAAGACAATTGTAGTGTTGCGTTGCAGTTTTCTTCACTAATGTTAGTAGTTCAATATCAACAACAGTTTCGTGTTTCTTTAGTTATACAGCGGCACAAATTTAATCCGTTCTTAAGGTGAAATTTTGTGTTGCGAAACACATTTTCCCTATAGGAACAAATGTAAATGCAGATAATCCGTTCCAGCCGTCCACAAATATTACCAATTCCAACACTATAATCATATTTTTCCATATAAAAACATTTGAAACATTTAAAAAAGTAATATAAATTAAGTAAAAAATTTAATAAATAGACATTAAACCTCACTTAGGCTTAATTTATGATTCCTCTTTGCACCGGCTGCTTTAGAAGCCAAACTGAAAGCGGCTCACTTTTCTTCTTGATACCGTCCTTGATAACATTCTTGCCTTGATAACATAGTGCTGTGTCTTTACTAAATCGCAGACAAAAAGCAAAAAAAAAACATATGTAAACTCACTTAGTTTTCCACTGACACAAACACATTTTGATCTGCTAATGGATGTACTCTCAACCTGGAAGTACTCGAGACCGGCTTGGTCACTCGTATGCAGAAAATGCTTCACATGCTGAGGCCGGTTCCTTGCAAAATTTTCGTTCTTAAGGCAAGATTTGCGAAGCGCTATGAGGTACCACTGTAGATGACTTTGTCGAAAACTTTGTGAACCAGTTCTTGTTAAATGTCTGTAAAAGCTAATTGACTAAACTAAAGACAACATAATATGGTAATGTAAAACGAGTTAGCTAGCCAGTTACGTTCATGAACATGGGGGGGAAAAATTAAGCGTCTCTCATAAAGATGTGCATGAAGTATCTTTTGAGGAAGTTCGCAGGTTGCAGTGATGGCCATGAAGGATATAAGAAGGGGACGTGGACAGATTTAACATCTAGCATGTACGCGCTACTCCGGAAATGGATGTCGCTGCTAGTAGCTAGAATAAGCAACTCGTCCGTTTTTGTAAAAACAAGAACATATACAGGTAGTTCCCTACTCATGAACAAGTTCCGTCCCGGGAGCACGTTCGTAAGTCCGACAAAGTGAGTCTTGTATACGGTGGCCGCGAAGTGCAAAACAACTTAACAAAATGAAAACAAAATAACAAAACCCAAAACAAAATAACAAAACGCAAAACTAATTTGTTATTTTGTTGTGCGTTTTGTTAATTTGTTTTCGGGTTTGTTAATTTGATTTTGAATTTGCTATTTAGTTTTGGGTTTTGTTAATTTGGTTTGCGCCTCTCGACCGTTCAGAAACGAACCGGAAAAGGTAGGTATAGTTTGCGAATGAAATTCTTACCGCTGATTGGACGAGACACCTGTCACTCAAGATATACAGGAAGTACTGTAGCGGCGGTAGATTTGTGTGTGTATGAATGTGCAAACATCTACTGTCCTTATTGTCGTTTCAAATATGGCATTCTGCCAAATTTTTGCAGTTCTTGTGGAATTTTTTTTCTTTTAAAAGAGACACAGCAGTTCGCAAACTAATCTTTATTATTATTATTATTATTAATCTTTATTATTATTATTTTGGATATGTCATCAACATATCCAAAATCACGGCATACGAATGTCCGTCCTCAAAGTAMCKTTGAATAAATTCCATTTCCTTGCTTTMTAATGAAAAATTTAATTATTTTCTTAGTTTTGCACACCGAAAAAATTGTTTTAAAACGAAGCAGAACACACGAGAAACAAAGTTAGAGACACAATTTTCTACTTCCTGTTTATCTTGAGTGACMGCTGTCTCGTCCAATCAGCGGTAAGAATTTAATTCACAAACTATACCTACCTTTTCCGGTTCGTATCTGACTGGCCGAGAAGTGCAATACAAATTAACAAATCCGAAAACAAAATAACAAATTCAAAACCAAATTAACAATTAGTTTTGGATTTGTTATTTTGTTTTCGGATTTGTTAATTTGTCTTTGAATGTTATTTTGTTTTCAGTTTTGTTAAGTTGTTTTGCACTTCATGGCCACCGTACTTATACGCCTTTGACACAAATATACAATGTAAAGCAAACCAATCCACCTCACTAAATCTCTGCCCCCTCTCACCACACTGCCATCATGTGACCAATAACCGTAATCGTGCCTAAGGAACTTAATCTTACACCTCAAATGAAACGTTTTATCTCTGCACCTTCAAATCCAAGACGCCATTTTGTCTCAGAGCTGTTTTCCACTGTATTGGACTGTGAACGTTTGTTTTGTTGATGATTTTCCAAAATTGTATTAATCACCATCAGGACAGCTCTACAGGACAGATGTTTTCTGGCATCGTGCTCCCGGACTGATTCATAGAAACCGTTGAGGCTGACTGATTTCTCCTGCACCCCTCCCCCCTCTCCCTCTCCCCACACACACGTACATATAACATACCGGACTTTAGACATTTTATGCATTCACTGAAAATATTGTATATAACATCAAGCTACGTATATTAACTTTTAATGAGGCGAGATATTCTATGTAAAACGTTCGGGTTGCTGTGAAAACGTACGATGTGTTGGATTTTAAATGAGTTGTTTCATTAGGATTTACCTCCAGTAGCAACCTTTCTTTAGGTTCTCATTCCTGTAATTGTAATTTAAATTATAAGACACACACACGAGAGGAGAAAAACACTAGACTTTAATGTTTATTTTGCTCAGGTGTTAATCCTCGAAATGTTTCCAGGCTTCTGTCCTTTTATAGTCTTGTTATGAAACAAAGTGTGTGTGTGTGTGTGTGTGTGTGTGTGTGAGAGAGAGAGAGAGAGAGAGAGTGAATGAACTCTTAAGACGCTCAATTCACCTATTATGTAGTGTGACTATTGGCTTGACTATTGTCTCTCTCTCGCTCTCTCTCTCACACACACACACACACACACACACACACACACACACACT
>QMIH01000257.1:14107-32724 GCA_003987875.1 Clarias batrachus | reverse complement strand
GAAATAAAAAAAGAAAGATGCCACCAACCAGGATATATAATTTTTATAAAAAAAAGGGGGGAAAAACCCTAAGAATGATATTTCAAAAAACAAGAAAAAGTTGGGGGGAAAAGAAAGAATTGAAGAAGGCATGGAAGGAAAAAAAAAGGAAGAACAAACTGCCCAAGAAAAATTAAGGAATTCAGGAATGGAAGAAAAGGGGAAAAAAGAAACAAAGACGGACAACAGGAATTCAAACAAACAAATGAATAAGTGGAATGAAGACAACAGGAAGAAGAGAAAGAAAATGGTAGGAAAAAATAAGGAAGAAAGAACAAGAGTAAGAAAGAGAAAAAAACTAAGAATGAAAGAAATGGGTCAGAAAATGACTAACCGAAAGAAAGAAAGAAACCGAAAGAAAGAAAGAAAGAAAGAAAGGAAGTACCAAGAACACCCATGCCACTGAACAGGAAACAAAAAAGACCGAAAGATAGGAGTGAAACAAAAAGAGAGATAACAAGAGATAAAAGAAAAACTACAGACAGAAAGGACATAAGACAGACTTGAGAAAAGGAACAAGTGCTAAACATCTATCAATAGAAAGGAAACAAAGAAAAGGACAAGAAGCACAAACAACAAAAAGAATGAATAATAGAGAGAAAGTCAAGACGAGACGAAGAGTGAAGCAAATAAGAAAGACGTCAGGAGCGAGCGGGACACATCATGTCTTGTTCTGATGTGATGTCATTTGAGCTGTGTGTGTGTGTGTGTGTGTGTTTGTGTGTGTGTGTGTCGTGAGTGTGTAACGTACACATTCACCTGCAGAACTTTAATGTGCGTTCCATTTCCATCTGAAACTGACTGGATGATGTCAGCGTGTGTGTTCAGTGTGTACATTAAAGACGTTCGATTGTGTGCTCTGTTATAAAACACGACACTGACGCTGTGTCTCATGTCCATAAAGCCTGAGATTGGATCCTGCCCCGCTGCCCCTCTGCTGCTCTGCTGCTCTCCCCTCAGCTCAGACACACACACTCTGTTACTGACTGAACTCAACATCACACTATAAAACACTGCATTAAAGCTGTATTTCATATCCGTAAACGAGCCGAGATTTGATTCCGCACCACTTCATTTCCTCTGCATCCTGCATGATCAGCCGCTCCGGTCAGTTCGACACAATGCAGACGTGTCCCAGACCAGACTCGACTGATGGGATCAGCTGCCCGGATCCCCGACTTCCCTCCCCAAAGTACACGCTGGAGAAACACGAGCACTGAACCGAGCTACTCATCACACACACACACACACACACACACACTGCTCACTGGTCACATTACCACCCTGTCAGACTGACTGAAAGACAGCTAAAGAAAAGAAGGTACAAACCACAGGGACGGGAAAAGGACAGTAATAGAATAAAGGAAGAAGATGGAAAGAGAATGACAAAAGAGAAAACAAAGAAGGAAATWAAAAAAAAAAGGAATTGAGAGAAATGGAAGAGGAAGGAAGAATAAAAGAAGATGGAAGGAAGAAAGATGTGGAAAGAACATGGATGTACAAGGAAACAGAATAAAAAAAAAACAATATCAAAAAGTGAGGAAAAGAAGCATGCTGAAGAAAAAGAAAGAAAAATAGACAACAGTAAACAAAGAAGGAAATTGAAAGAAAGAAGATACACAGAGGAGACAATGTAGAAATCAAAGAAGGTAAAAAATAACCAAAAGAAAGAAAGAGGCAACAGAGAAATAAAAAAAATTAATGAAATGGAAAGAAAGAAAGAAATATGTACAAATTAAGTAGATGTACAAAAACAAAAAAGAATAAAAAAACAAATATCAAAAATTAAGGAAAAGAAGTTTGCTGAATAAAGAAAGAAAGGAAGAAAGAAATGGGAGGATGGACAAAAGAAAATACACTGAGGAGACAATGTAGAACTCAGAGAAGGAAATAAAAAAAATACATAAGAGAAAGAAAGAAAGTGAAGATGTTAAAAGGAAGGACAACAGAGAAAACAGGAAGTAAGAAGAAAAGAAATCACAAATAAGATCAAAGAAAAAAAGATGTAAGTTGATGGCCACAGCAACAAATAYAACAGAAAGCAAAGAAGCAAATGAGAATGGAAATAAGAGGAAACAATAACAATTAAGAATCAAATGAAAAAAAAGAAGAAAATATGCTAATCAAAGAAAGAAGTACAGACAAAAGAAAGAAGGAAATAAAAATGAGGTGAAAGGATTAAACAAAAGAAGCTCATGACTGGCCCGTTGTGGGCGTTTAGCTCTGTGAACTAAACGCCTCATTTCCTAGAAAGCCACAGTTTGCTTAATCTGAAATAATTTATCAGCCTAATTCGAGCAGCATGCGAGACCTCGTTAAGTAACCGCACAACCACAGGTATTAGCCGCAGATCTGATCATCTGATAGCTTCGTCTTGCCCCCAGTGTCCCTCCTGAGGAATCGAATCATACGCCTCGAACATGTCAGTCGAGATGATGAGGACATGATTGTCCTCGTCTTTCTCCTTTTTTTTTTTTTCCAGCTGGGTTGAAATGACTGAAAATACAGCGGCTGTCCACAAAGAAAACACTGGAAGAGATTTATGTGCTTTAAAAACACAAACCCGCCTGTGTGTTGAAGGCCTTCACTGATCTCAGCCGGGGCGTCACGTTAGCATCAGCTGGGCCAGAGGGAACGAGGCGTCACATGAAAGACCTCCGCACCTCTGAGGCACATGCGAGTGAGGGCTTTTTATTCTGCAAAAACGAGTACACAGCATGACTTCATTCATAGACCTTCTCTAGAACAAGAACCCCTATCTAAATAGAGTGCCCCAAAAAAACTCAACATACCTGCATAACCCCACCCTGAATGAACACTTGGCCTTAAATCCCTACCTCAAAATATACTACCCTACAGTATATACTATATATTTTCAATAGTTTTCTTCATCATCTTCATTGATTCCTGCCTTGATGACGTCTGWCCTATCAACCAAACTTTTCTTACTCCCTCGTAGTCTATACTTCTTTTGTTCCCGTTATAGATGGCCCGAGAGACTTGGGGCACAAGGCGAGGTATACCCTGGATGAGGAGCCAATCCATCGCAGGGCGCATCCACACCCTCACTCACACACTACGGGCAATTTGGGAACGCCAGTTTAGCCTTATCTGCATGTCTTTGGACTGTTGAAGGAAACCAGAGAACCCGGAGGAAACCCACCAAGCACATGTGGAGAACATGCAAACTCCAGGCACACACAGACCACCGAGGCGGTGACTCTAACCTGTGCTAACCACTACGCCACTGTGACGCCCCAAACTTTGCTTTATCTCTCAAAACTGCTCTGTGTTGACCCTGGGCCTGGACTTCAGCAGTTATTTCAGTTCATACTGTAAATGACCRCAGTGTCTTAAGGAGGTCACATCTTTCGTTGCTCTTAATCTACTGATTGGATGACKGTGTAATCGGATTGTCTTGGATTTCCACTGTCTAATCAGTTGAATCAGAGAGCTATTCAATTTTTAGGACGATTAGTTAATATGATTGAGTTTCTGCAGTTCTGCCCGCCAGCTTTGGGATTCCTTCAAGGGCTGGTGATTTACCGGGTGATCACCATCTCTCTCTCACATTTTCTCTCTCTCTCTCTTTGAATTTGTGTGGATGAGTGAAAACTCACCAGTGTTCTGTATTGTGCATCTGTTTTTAGCATGATTGATGGTAGCCTGATGTCCAACAGTCACCCAGGAGGATGTGAGTGAGCATGTGCTTCCTAGGAGATATGTGAAGCATACAGTATATCATGTTATGTCACGATGCATCTTAACACACTTGAAGTAAAACAATACCTACTGTACACATTCCACATACATAATTGCATAGCACAATTGGTTGGTGTCAGGGGACAGAGTAATGCCATGCATTCCTCTGCCGATCCCACGCTTTCGAAGGCCCGGCCTCGTTGGCTGCGGTGTTATTATGATCCAAAGAGTGTTCTGTTGGGCCAATCAGCTGAAAAACAGATTACTATCATTTTAATAGACAGAGCCAAAGAGGAAAGCTGTCTCCCTGTCCTTTTGGCACTGGCACATCATCGCCTCAAAGACAACACATTTGACCATTTCTCTTTCACATCACTGAGCATCTATACAATTTTTCTCCTCGTTTTGCTAAAGGCCTTTCATATGACACTGACTCCAACACTGCTGCACTGTTGTTTTGGTTTTTCATCTTCACTGATCTTCTGATCTGGGGTTTAAACACTGAACATGAAAAAATATAAGCCAGTACAAACATTCTGTACTTGGAAGCCAGCACTGAGGCATGTGAATGTTGATTTCTGAGCTGATTAGCAACCTAAAGATCATTAGGTTCATTAAGTATTTTTTTTTTCCACTCGACCCAGTCTTCACTTTGTGCTTTTCGAATGAGTTGCACACTGATTTAATTTCTGCAATAGAATCGTGCTTGTTAACTCAAACACGAACCGATGGCCAGAACTTACACTCACTACACACTCACAAAAAAGTCGAAAATGTAAATTTCCTGTTATAGGACCAAGCAGGAAGGGGTAGCCCAGTTCTTAAATTGTTGGACTACGGTTCAGAAGAACCCAGGTTCAAACCTCACAACCACCAAGGTGCCACTCTTGGGTCCTTGAGCAAGGCTCTTCACCCTCAATTGCTCAGATGTAATGAAATAAAAATGTAAGTCGCTCTGGATAAGGGCGTCAAATGCCTAGATGTAGAATAAAAATTCCTTTTTTCTTTTTATTTCTCGTTGCATTGACTCACTTAGCACTAATCATCAGTACAGTGGAACCTTGGATTACGAGCATAATTCGGAAGTGTGCTCATATTTCAAAACACTCGTAAACCAAATCATCATTTCCCATAAGAAATAATGAAAACTCTATAATCTATAATATGAAAATAAAACAAATTAATCTGCACTTTACCTTTAAAAGTACAAATAAATCCTGACAGATAAGTGTTTCCGTTGGTGCGCGCAGGCGCCGTGTGTGTGTGGGGGGGGGGGGAGATGAGAGAGTGACGCTCGGTGTCAAAATAAGAGTCGCATGCGTGATACATCATACTCGGCGCTCGTAAACTAATACTTGCTCGGTTTCCGAATAAAAATTTATTAAAACTCCTTGCTCGGTTTGCGGAACACTCGTAAACCACGTTACTCGCAATCCGAGGTTCCACTATATAGTCTACAGGTGGTTGAAATGTAAGTAGGCAATAAAAACTGGCAATACCGTCTATAGTTCTAATACAAATTTATTGAAACAAATTGCACATGTACTTTATTACATTGGGAAATGAAAGTAACTCTTTAAATTCCAACGTAGGCACCATTGGCGTCAACCAGTTTCCTCAAATGGCCACGGTCTTCTGATGGAAGTGATCTGGGATATTGCTGAGAACCTCCTGAATCCGAGGCTTTGTCCTGTACAGCTCCTCCTTTGCGTAGCCCCACAGGAAAAAAAAAATCACATGGAGTAAGATCTGGACTTCCTGGAGGCCATTCATGAGGTCCGCGTCATCCCAACCACTGTCCTGGAAAATACTGGTCTAACAAAAAAACGGGTGGTGCCTCAGTGATAGTACACATCCTACAACCATTATACCTAGTTGATTTTCCCCCRCCCTGTACAGTATATTTATAGAAGTTACGCCTTAAAAGCCATAACATTACATTTTGGCAGGGGCATGCAGCATTGCAGGCATACTGGACTCAATCAGCATCAATTTGAAGTGAATTAGGCTTTTACGCTGTCACACACACAGCATGGTGCACAGAACGAATGAGTGGAATGGGAAATCACAGAGCCTGAAACAATTTCAAGCCGTTATTGGTGTGTGTGTGTGTGTGTGTGTGTGTTTGAATATTCAACCAGTGAGTTGGAAAAAAAAAAACATGGTTCACACTAAGTCCACACTAAGTAAAGATAGAGAAGTCAGAGAACATTTATTAGACTTAACTGCGCTAAAGAAGACTCATTGTGGCAGTTCCTGCGGACTGTTTTGGTGAAAAGCTGGATGCTTTTTATTTGATGAGCAAGACAAGCCACTCTATACTTTGAGTGACTACTCAAATACTCATAATGGAGTGTAATGTGGTAATGATTGCATTTTATTTTGCACATGGTGGGCTCTGGGCTCCTGAGTGATGGGTGTGGACTTGGGACCTGCCCAGGGCTCCTGGACTTACGAATCCATTTCTATTTTAGATTTTCAATTTAATAACTACTAGACTTTTCTGGACATCGTTCCATGATATTCATTTGGAGAAACTGAGCACATTCAATTTATGTTTAGAAATATTTCAACTGTTTATAAAGTGTCTGTGCATCTCCAGGGTCCTGGTGTTCTGCCTATCCATGCTAGCATGACTTTCTTCTACTTAACGGTTCTGAGCATGCAAAGACTGACAAGCTTGGGAATTGTTGTAGTCATTTTGTTCATGATGTACTGGGATCATTAGTCGATTGAAATATTGATGGAGTCTATCAGAATATGCTACTCCTATTTTTATTTCATAATAAAACTTTTACTTCATAATAATCAATATTTTCTTTCTTATAAATCATTCAATATTGTCCACTTATTGTTACGGTACATGCACCCCTTTAGTTTTTAGTGTTTTTCAATAGAGTAGCGCGTGTTGATGGACCCTGCTATCAGTTCACACTACAGTAGCATTTTTTGACAGCACAAGTTGGAAAAACACAGTTCGGGTTACWGCCTGTAAATGTGAACCTGTAATACTCAAAAAAAAAAAGAATAAATGTCAGGCTTAGAAATACAATCTGTTACAACTCAAGAAACATTAATTAACTGTTAAGCCCCAAGACAGACTGTTCTTTATTTTTTTTGGAAGCGAGTAGTTTTTATTGATATACCACAAAAATTTCTATCTCTGCCACTAGTGCCTGAAACATTTTGCAATTACGAATAATTTCTGATTAACTGACCTTGCTTTTTGGATTTCTTGATTTTTTCAGTTCCTCTAAGATTTCTCAGGCTCTTTCTCTGTTTATTGTGACTTAAAATTCCTTATAATATTGATACATATTGCAATGTTTTTACTGTGGGTTGTTTTAGGTTGCTTTAAAAAACAAACACAAAAACAACAAATATATACAGTGTGTTTGTTTGTTTGTTTATATATTAAAAATAAATAAAATCTGATGGAAAGTTGCTCCAGTGAGAACTATACCTCAAAAAAAAAAAAAAAAAAAAACAATCTTACCAAGAAGACAGGATTACAAAAATTCTAATGTTTTAGGAATGGCAAAAAATGCTTTATTTGCAAAGCAGAAAATTCTATATAATCCTATGACAAATTATTCTTTTCAATGTCTATGTCTAAGTAATAATAATAATAATATTAATAATAAACAAAAAAGAAACATAAAACATGGACTCGGTTAAAAGAAACTGAACTGCACAAAATATCATAAGTAAATGAAACTCAAAGTAAAACAGATAATCTCAGCATATACATCTAAATGTGCTCCGAATAGGAATTCAAAGAAGTTAGACATCCATCACAATGCACCCTTTGTTTTCTTCAAAAACATCAAATGAGTCAAATTCAGGGAGCTTAAACGGTAAAGTGCACAGAACCTTATAATTACTGTACCTCGGTGGAAAAAAGCCRATACCAATGACAACATGAAGAAAGTGCTTGATTTGTTTCAGCACTTGTAAAAGAGCTGGATGCAATAGATGTTGGTCATGCTGATTTGTTTTGTCTCTGCTCTGAGTGTATCAGCSATGTTTATCAGACATGTTTTACAGTGGAACAGTGTACCAAATGACGACTTTGGTTTGTATTCCACCATGACACTGAACACAGTTGACAAAACATAATGGAATTCATGATGTTTTTGCATCTACAAAAGGAGAAACAAAAAGTGCATTTGGTGACGTACTGGTCCTGTTTGGTGTGGGGCATTATAATCATTGGTAAAATCTGTGGAAAAGTTGCAGTGATTGGATAAAATTGCATGGKCCAAACACCTACACTAAGTATTTTCCACAGAAACAAAAGTAAAAAGTCCCTGACATCGTCCTCAAGGTCCATTTTCTTTAATAGCTCCTTAAACTACTGTGGGACCAAACAGTGCTTTTCGAATCAGCACAGTTATTACACATTGCAGAGCCGTTCRTTTTGTTTGGCTTGAATAAATGGCTCACCTCCTTGATAGAAATGTGAGCAAGAGCGAAATCAATTTATAAAGCGAACACGGATTTGGTTTGTGCACTTGATCTCGATTATCATCTATTTGCAGTTATCTTTCTCACTGAATTTCAGATGCTAAACTTCAATGTCTTTTCCACTTTTATTAGTTTTAGAATAATCATGTTCTCTACATATTGACTCTGAGATTTTCTTCCCCCCCCCAAATGGTTAGTATAATTCCTTTTATGGAAACACGGGTATCCAAGTATAGATATGTTCTTTAGAAGCATTTTACATTACGTCATTTATAATTGTGGTCCTTGACTTTCCCACCAAGTCAGTCTTCCATCTTCGTCCTTTTTCCTCCTACGAATGTCCCCTGACAGCCTGCTCATTTGAACGATGAAAACTGACATGCCAATGTAAGCTCTGGCACGTTAACATGTCTGAATTCGCTGAGGCATTCTGAATGGCCTTCAAATATTACAATTCAAATGGGACTATAGTATTTAGGGAATAAGCAACATTAAAAAGCCTCCTATATTTATTTATTTATTTATTTATCTATCTATTTATCTATTAGCTACTTTGTTTGTTTAATCAAATCATATCATTTATCGATAATACTTTCCTAGAGTCAGGCACTTTGGCGGATAACAGTAGGGTATTTTGGCATCATTGATAGAATATAGGGTTTAATTAATATTCATTCATTCATTTATTTTCTACATGTGTTTGATCCCAGGAGCCTTTGCGCACTAGTTGGGGTACTGGACAGGGTGCCAAACCATCAGAGACACACACACACACACACACATGTGTTTAGGCAATTTGGGAACGCCAGTTAGCCTAATCTGCATGTCTTTGGACTGTTGGAGGAAACCAAGCATGCACGGGGGGGGAACATATAAACTCCATGCACACACACTTGAATCAAGCCTGGAAATATACAGTATATATCACTACAGCAAAACAGCTGAAGGAATTTGTACGCCATGTGGATAGTCTCAGTGTGTTGTTGTGCCCATCACCTTGTTTATGAGAGCAGCTAGCAGATACACACAAGTCCTCAGTCTCAGCTATTGGCATTTCCCTGCCCGTGACCTTGTGCATATACATCACAGATGAGCTCTTCTGTCTGGCAGGCATGCTGAGTAATGCGTTATTGTCATATAGACATTTTGTCTCACCAAATGCTTGCCGTTGTGATTGTGTTGACTCACTTTATGGTGAAATTGTGCATTTGAGACTTCCAGCAACGCAGACATTCATTTATATCTTAAGGCAGGATATACTTCCAGTATATTTGGTCTTTTCTGTTATTGCTCAGTGATGGCTGGTCGTGATATTATATAGAGCGTAAAATCTTTGCTCCATCAGTAGTGAGCAATTGACAATGAAACTTTTGTTGATCAGGTTATTTATTGCACAACGGCCGCATTGATGGGATGAAATGATCGATGTTGGGCCAGATATTACTCTCTCTCATCTACACACACCCTTGAAGGCAGAGAGGCAGCCGCAGTTGTGATTTCCAATTTTTCCCAAGTCTTTTAACTCGTACAACATTTCCTTTAAATAACAAACATGGGTAATGAAAAAGGTGGAGCGTTTCGAAAAGAACCACAACAAAAACCTGTCATCAGACTTTAACGTCTTAACTGCATTTAGTTTCTCCAACAAAGCCGTTTTTATAGACAAGCAGGAGGACGGAGTAAATAATCCACCTTCACATTTCATATTCCACGACTTTTGTGGAAAGTTCCGGTCTGCTGGGCGAGTCGTTGTTACTGGTCCACCATTTGCAGCTGCATGTAAGGTGTTTCCTAATTTGCCAACCAGCTAACCCTAACCCTAACCCTATTTTCCCACCAATCACTGCATGTGTATTATGCAACTGGAGGCGCACCTGGCCTCGCATTACATTGTTAATCTAGAAATTTCCACTCTAGTCTAAACCTGGAGAACTGTTTCACAAATACTGTTGCGCTGGTTACTTTTTGATAGAAAGGTTTGAGGCTGAACAGTTTAAGGAGTTCCCGGAGGAAACCCACCAAGCATGGGGAGAACATTCGAACACCATGTACACAGAGGCGGGACTCGAGCTCTGGTCGGCCCTGGAGGTGCAAGGCGACGATGCTGACCCCTACGCCATCGTGCCGCCAGTCCATTTCTCATGCCATTTCAATTTTGTTCTAAAGAACAGACTGGAATTCCCAGCACCACTTGGAGCCAAGTCTGGGAAAATTTCTCTAAAATCAGAAAGACTCGATACTCTCCTCAACCCAATATTTCCTCAGCTCATGCCTGTTAAACCCAACACAGATAAGACAAGTCGGGATTAGTAACGTTATCTTTACCATTAGAGAACCCCAACAAATTGCATAACTTCTTCATTTTAGCACACTTTAGTGATCAGTAGTAACCATGCGCACTAAAGTCTGCTCTAGTCTAATAAAGTTCAGTGAACTTTTGTGAGTTTCCTTTCCCCTAGGGTGCAGCTTTAAAAAAAAAACAAAAAAACAATAAAAATAATAATAGTAGTAATTTGGCTCCATTCAGTCGAGTCCTTGATAAATCTTAAAACCGAACTAAAGTAAAGCTGTGGATTTGATGCTTAGGCGATGTAATTCCCCTGACAAGGCCTTCACCCCTCAAGGGCTCTACACTGATCTTGTGGTTAACCTCTGACAGACCGCCTCACTGCCAGTTACACCATGTGAGAAAGAAGATTTTTATCTAAAAAGCAAGTCCTCTGAAAAACACCTTTATGCTGCACTTTTTCTGTTGGAAATTCCCCAGCTGAGGTTTAACGCTAGTGCCCGAGTTCTGTGCAGTTTGTGCGACTGAAGGAGGAAGTTGTCCCCTACGACACTGCCGGGCATTTTTTTTTTTTTTTTTAAAGATAAAACAAAAGACAGAACACGCTCTCTCACTCATCATCTATACCGCTTAATCCTGTATTCAGGGTCACGGGGGCCTGGAGTTTATCCCAGGAGACTTGGGGCACATGGCAGGGTACACCCAGGACAGGGTGCCGAACCATCGCAGGGCACAGACACACACACACATACACTACGGACAATTTGGGAACGCCAATTAGCCTAACCTACATGTCTTTGGACTGTGGGAGGAAACCGGAGTACCCGGAGGAAACCCACCAAGCACGGGGAGAACATGCAAACTCCATGCACACAGAGACGGGAATCGACCCTGGCCGTGGATCGAACCCGGACCCTGGCGGTGCAAGGCGACAGTGCTAACCACTACACCACCATGCCGCAAAAGACAGAACATCAAACAAAAAAAAAAAAAACAAGGAACTAAATGAAAGAGTTGATCCATTAGCATTAAAATCTCATAGAACTGCGCTGCAGTCGTCTCTGTGAACGTTCAGCGAGTGGAACGGCTGTTTCTTGAAACTCAATGGAAAACATTTCACCAACTTGGGAAGAGACGCATCTGTCTGTGGGAACTGTATACACTCTCACTTGCACGTTACAGGAACTCGGCTGAGAATTATTGCCACGTCCTCCATACCATCCTGACCCTCCGTCATTTCCACATGTTTGGGCCATTAAAGGAGTTCCTGGGAGGCCRGGGTTGCACACATGAAGCAGGCAGTCCGATCAAGGGTCAGGCGCACTGAGAAAACTTTCTACCTTGATGGTGTCCAGGCGCTAATGACACACTTGGATAAGTGTAGCAGTGGATTATATAGAGTTTTAATATAGAGTTATATAGTCCCGGTTTGACTTGAACACCCCTCAGAGACCGTATCGATGTGAAATCACTTTTAGCTAGCACAGTTTACGCTTGTAAATTGCCTTATTATACACTTTTCTTGACGTTGACAGGTTTCCTCCAAGGCCAATGACGTGAAATTAATTTTGAAAGAGTACATGTATAAAGAGCACAACAAAGAACCTTTTTTTCCCCACATTTTTGCACWTATTTATTTATTTATTTATTTCAGCATGCTTAAATGTCATAAAAAACCTCAAAATTTTGTCCATATGAAAAAAACAAAAAAAAWCGGTCATAAAAGCATTGAAGTGCTTGTCAGTTTCATGGCTTGAACGTAGAGCATCAACATTCAGTTTGTCAGTCTACTCGATACTAACGCATCTCTCCATGAGCACATCCGCCCACATCCTGATCACATCCACCAGTCGCCCAGTTCAAACTTAACCGGAGTACAGTCGTTCGTTTATCTGCTTCACAATGTGCCGWTTCAGGGTGTTAAAAATATCACCAGCTACACGTGACTGAAGCGTAAAACATTGTCGCTGGGAATAGATGTTCYGCAGTGCCTCTGGGGAGGACATCAACCTTAAAAAGCAACTAACACACACAAAGCAAGTATGGTCACATTTCACATGCATTTAGTGTATCATTCAAGGTTTAAGAGAGCTGCATAAAAATATAAAATACCAAGAACTGTCTTGTTTTTGAAAAGGTTTTGAAAGTATCACATGGACATAATATAAGGGAATAAAAGAAAAATCTGTTTCTGTTATATCTGAAATATTTCTGATTAACGTTTAGATTTAGTGATTGTTCATGCTATAAGTTAGCGGTAGCTTGCGGTGTAATCATAGTGGAATGTTGCTTGTACAGCAAAGATGGCGGACGTTACACCAACTCGATACTCGAGTACAAGTACTCGCCTAAAATGTACAGTAAGTACTCCACAAAGAAACTTCTTTATTTTTTTTTGGGATATCTATATTACTGATCTTCTGATAAACAGTATGGATAAGTTGGATTGATAGCAACAATATTTGTCATTAATTTAAAAAATGGCAGCTAGCATTGCTAGCCTCTTTTATTATTTCTGTACTTGCTAATGTTGCTACGCAAGTCGTCTGTGCAAGTAAACCTGGCGTACTGCCTGCATACGGTATAGAATATGGTTGGGGGACATACTAAAAATTTTAATTACAACCTTGTTATTAACCAAAACATTGCTTTTGGTGGGAAACACAAAGCCAGTGTGTAAGCACATACACAACTCATCTGCTCAGCATGTTCGCTAGTAAGCTAGACCACTTCTAATCTTACCTTAGCAAGTGGAGAGCATTGAAAAAGGAGCCAGAAGAATCTGCAATCTGAAGCCCAGCCCAAGTGGGCAGAATCTGTTGCCTAGGCAACCGTCAATCGCTTTGGTGGACTAACCAATCTGCACTTTCAGAACGATACTTAAAAACACTAATAAAGCATTTCCAACTCTGTTGCATAGTTAAAATGTGAAAAATATTTTTTCTATACTACAAAATAATTAGCGATGGAAGTGATTGCAGATTTAGCATGAAAGATGATGTGCTTGAGCAGAACGTGTAAATGAAGTAAGAGACTTGAACAGACTTAAAATCTTAAAATCGCGCTCTCTATAGCTAGGCATGAAKGTGAGGGCTAATTCCCATTGCACCAATAGTGGAATGGCATCATGGGTAATAAAAGTGWGTAAAAAGAATCCCATGCATCCATTTATTATCTGTACCGCTTGTCCTTGGTAGGGTTGTGGGGGCTTGGAGGCTACACTACCCCAGGGAAGCCAAACCATTGCATGACACATGCATACCTTTGAAGAACATACTGTATGGTAATGATAAAGATCATTTCCAAAGTATGGAATTGTAGGTAATCCTTAGTAGTTCAGCCTCCTCTTTTCTCAGCTTGTTACCTCATCTCTTGCTCTACCTTAAGCTCAAACTTGCAGAATCCATAAAAATACATCAACACACAGCCAATTATTCACCATGACTTACTAGTAGCTCATGACCAGTGATGTGGTACAGTATCAAAAACACAGTAAGGATGCATCTATATATAAAGTTAAGCCATTTGATTGCTCAGGTCATTTTCTGTAGGTTCACGTATAGRCGTAGTGCTGCATCAAAGATCATGCTGACCATGTTGCTTGGAATGCACTGATAGATGTAAGAGTTTCTCAAAATCCTGCAAGACTCCACTTTGAAGGTTCCTCCATTTGTTTTTTGATCACAACCAGTGAACTATTGTTCACAGGAATCTGGTTCCGTGGATACATATTTATGTCCCARTTTCACTCAGGTTTTACCTCTAGAATACCATGTTTAGCCATTACCACATTGCCACAGTGCACCTTTACAGGAAGTAGATTTCCACAATGACCATACCAAAGTTACCAAAAAAAAAAAAAAAACCATAAGAAAGGAACCCTTTTACAGGTTACAGTATACAAGTGTGGAAATGTACACTTTACGACAAAGAAAGTCCAGTCTGTCCAGTCCCTCCACACACACTCTTTGGTTTTAAGGTCAATGAAAAAAGAAGTTCATCAAAAGTTCAATAAACCTTTCTCGTCTTCACCAACAGGTTCTTCTTAGTACCTTCCCTGATAGCAGAACTCCTATGTTTTAGGTTTGTGCCATTAAGGGTTCTCCAAATGGGCAAACCACAGACGGCTTTATATTTGCATAGCAAGTGTTAGATCATGGTCACATGTTGGGTGATATTGGGACTCACGTTGGAGCAACCCCCGGTCTTGGACACGTTGCTCCGTGTGTCATGATTATGGCACAAACGCTCACGGTAGGTCTGTGCAAAGATCAGGAGCATGAGTGGGTTGATGCAGCTGTGCGAATAGCTCAGACATATACTGATATTGTAGGCGTAGACAAATACCAACGTGGGCTCTTGGATACCCAGGTTGATCACCTGGATTACATGATATGGCGTCCAGCACAGCAAGAAGAGTGCAATGACCATCAGAACCATCCTGGTGGCTCTCTTGGCCCACAGAGTCTGTTTGCGCTTGGTTCGGTGCATCGACTGGAATACATGCCACAGGGTCAGTGAGTAGAAGGTGCTGATAATGATGAGGGGCACAAGGAAACCCAGCGTCGACTGGTACAGGGTGTACCAGTACATGTCCTGAGGTCCATCAAGGTCTATTATGCACACGCTTGAGTGATTCTTGGAGATCACCTTGGCGTAGATCATGACAGGGATGGTGAGAAGGAAACTGCCGAGCCACACTAGCAGGTTGATGATGATCGTTGCATGGATGGTGCGGTTCTCAGACATGGGATGGACGATGGCAATGTACCTTTGGGAAATGACCAGAGAACGAGTTAGAAATCTGGACACCATCATGTATTTGCAGTTGATCTAAGCAATTCCAGTTTATTCCCCATACATTTTTGAACAACAAATTTTTGAAAGCCTGATAATCCAAAGTTTACACTCAGCCATTTGCAAGGAAATTGACCAAACAGAAATACCCTCTCACAAATGCTCTCTGGAGAAACCTGTTACCGTTTTGTACTGCTTAGAGAAAAGGGGTRTAAGTGGGGGCACTAAAACTAGGTTTAAATTTAATAATAATAAAAAAAAATAATCTTGTAGGAAACGTGTCTAGAGCAACTTACTTAAGGTTACTCTACCATTCACTTATTATCTTCACTTAGTGCTTTAATCTGGTCAGATTTCTGGAACAGTGGGCATGAAGTCGATCACAGTCCATTTCACAAAGCCATGAACACACACATTTACACCTACTCTACCAGTTTTTATGATAATCTGATGACATTTTGCCTTGGCTACAATGARACTGGAAACCATAAAAATCCTTTTTGATGTCAAAACTTTAATATATGCCAGAGATAATTAGCACAAATCTCTTGGGAATTCTTCCTTGTAGTTATATTGGATACATGCAAGCCACCAATATTAGATCAAGATCTTAAATCAAGACCACATTTAGTAAGAAGAATGCCCAAGACTGAGTACGAATGGGAAATTTTTTGGCAAAAAATCACACTTTTGCCTTTTTGCACCCTGAAGTCAAGGGTGGTGCAGATTCAACTGATGTTCCTGGTTGTTCTTTATCCTTCAATTCTATGTCTCATACACAGCTTCCATGGAAATGTATGAGCAATGAACAGTTCCCTGATTAAATCACAATGTTCATTTCACCGGGAMCTGAAAAGTATATATATATATATTAACTTACTGTAAATGATGTCATTGTTGCCATGGAAACATTTACAGTACATTAGTATCGTTCTTCCTTTTCCAGCTGTTGCTATGGTTCCCTCTTAGGGAATAAAGTTTGACTAGCGAGAGATGTTTCCTCAAATTGACTCGGATTCCAGTCACACTTCAGTTCTGGAACATTGGGTCACTTAGTAAAGGTCACTAATGTATCTCGAGAGCATTATCCTGACTTTATTTAATTAATTATTTTATTTATTGATTGCGTTTCCACTTATTTATTGCCTCTTAGTGAAAGGTGGTTAAACTCTGCACTCGGTGGTGTAGGGTGCCATGTGGCGTGTTTTTGCCGGCTGACTTGATAAATGGAGCAGATGGCAGGAGACGGTTCGTTTTATTTGGATTTTGTTGTTGTTGTTGTTGYCACTGCTACATTCACTACACTTAATTATTCCCTGCATATTTTTTTTTCCTTCATGAAGTGATGGACAGATTATAAAACATCTTTTTTTTAAAATTTCGTATGAAAGCAACAAGTTCAGACTGCAAAGTTTCCAGAGGAATCATTCCTGCATCTTAAGTACAGTATGTCTGGACAAAATAACAAGTAATCATTTAACTACATTTTTATGTTAAACCGATTAAAAGTATCCTCTCAAAATATTTGTTTKTAACTGAATGTTACTCACTCTTATCATCTATACTGCTTTATTCTGTATACATGGTCGTGGGGGGCCTGGAGCCCATCCAAGGAGACTTGGGGCATGAGGCGGGGTTCACCCTGGACAGGGTGCCAATCCATCACATGGTCAATTTTGTGAACGCCAGTTAACCTAGTCTGCATGTCTTTGGACGTTGGGAGGAAACCAGAGTACCCAGGGGGAACCCATAAAGCACATGCAAACTTCATACGTACGGATTCGAGGCGGGAATCGAACCCAGACCCTGGAGGTGCAAAGGCGACAGTGCTAACAGTGCCGCCTCCCTGAGTATTGTAAAGTCAAAATTTTAAATTGATATAAACGACATTAATATCATGTTTAAATGTTGAGGATTACTTGATTCATTATTAAAAACTGCATAAAATTTGAGAAAGATGTTTAGAATATTTAGCTAGAATGTGACTTGCTGTTTAGCGAATTTGATGCTAGTCATACCTGGTATTAGCAAAGAACAAGGCTAACTTAGTCAAACGTCACTCATCACATCAAATCATGTATTAAGTCGCATTTAAGGTCATTTGCATTTTTTTTTTTCAGATTCCTGGTTATCTATCTGAGAATGCACAGCAGTACAGTAACTACCATGTGTAGCCTGAGAAGGTGAGATCCCATGATGAATTAGCTAGGAGTCTTGAACCYGTTTTTCTAGAGTGAGGAAGCATTTTGAGTATTTAACTGCATTAACACTCAATTGGCTGCACGGTGGCGTAGTGGTTACCCCTGCCACCTCGCACCACCAGGGTCCAGGTTCGATTCCCGTCTCGGATCGGTGTACATGGAGTTTGCATGTTCTCCCTGTGTGCTTGGTGGGTTTCCTCCAGGTGCTCCGGTTTCCTCCCTCAAAAGACAAGCGGATTAGGCTAATGGGYGTTCCAAAATTGCSCGTAGTGTGTGCATGTTCATGTGAATGTTGACTGGAGGTCCTATCATGGTCATAAAATGGGAATAAATCACTACAGAGGTTCCTAGATGGATGGATGGATGGAATTCAATTAACGTATAAATACACCAAAATAATACTAAAGCATAGGAGTAAAGTACAATTATTTACAAGTGTTGTCCTGACCCTTCATCTTCATTAAGTGCCAACTCTCTTCATGAGAATATTGAGCATGAGCCAGGAGGAGACTCTAGGTGGGATACTATGCACAAGTGAACACAGCCGATCACGTGGGCGAAAAGAACACCACATGTACAGCATCAGAATTCAGTTTCACAAAACACCAGATGCTGCTTATTTGTCTGCTTGTTTTTTCTTTTCTTTTCTTTTTTTTTTTTTTTTTTACAGAAGTTTGTTCTAGCATCTATTCTGTTTAATAAGACTATTCTGTCCCAAAGTCAAAAGAACCATATCTCTCATCCCAAAACCACGTTAACCATTCAAAGTCAAATAAAACAATAGTGTCACAGAAACAACTATCTATTGGAACCAGCAATATTCCTCCCTTGGGTCACTTTTGCTACAGTATGTCCTGATGAACTGGTGACAGGGTTATGGGCAGCCACGGCTCACTGATGCATACAGTATGATCGTTACTGTTTTAGTGGCACAAGAGYGGAGCTACTCAATCTCAGGCAGGTGGACGTGATGTCTTGGCTCATCGGTGTATACTAGAAGTGCTGCACGGTTAAGTGTTCGAACACATTGCTCTGCTGAAAATAGATGGAACAAAAGGAAGCAGTGTTTGTATACACGGACACACACACACACACACACACACACACACACACACACATAGTAT
>QMIH01000256.1:551033-582791 GCA_003987875.1 Clarias batrachus | reverse complement strand
TAACAGACAGAAACAGAAGACATATTAAGACTGTCATTAAATATATCCCAATAGCTTCTTCTGACACCTATTAAATATTATAAAATATGCCGAGAGACATTCCACACACACACAGATTTAGCGAAGATTACTAGTAGTTTACCTAAAATTACATTTAGTATTTTTTATAGTAATAAATTTTTGTGTGCTACAAACGCACTTTTATCATAAAATACACTATAGGCACAGAATATTAAAACATGAACTCCCCTCACCCCCGTATCAAAGTACGACTAAAAAGGCGGAAAAGCGAATAATCATGAAAATGAGCTCCTACCACAACTACAACATTTAAAATTTAGGTAAAAATTTATATAAACTTACCATAAAATCCTGCAAGCATTAAGTGACTGCTCGCCTCAGAAGTGAAGAATCCAGAAAGTTCCTCAATTCCAAAAACGCAAATAGCGGACTTGACTTGGAAGTGCACACTCGAGGGTTTGAGGACACCGGGTATAGTGCAAATAGAACGCAGCGTACAGGATGCTTCTCACAGCCGCGATATTATTATACAATAACCGTATTTTACCAAAGATTACCTGTTAGAAATACATAAAATGAAAAAATCCTCTGTTTTAACCACTGCAGTGACGTCACAGCCAGCGGTCGTTTTCCGAAATTTCTGCCCAGATGAGGCTATGTTTTGCAGCTACATGAGCGCGAAGCACCCTAGGATTGTGTGGAGCTCAAATCTCCGAAATCGTTGGGGCACTTTTTAAAATAGACGCTATCTTTAATAACCGATTGATGTTTTGAGTTGTAGACACATACATTCTCGCTTAAACAACTATTAAAACTACACTTTGTGACACAATAACAGTAATATTTCAAACATTTTGCAGGCTGCCGTTTGGATAAATAAAGAATAAACCAATTTAATGGGTCAAAATAACCCAACCAGGTGTTCATTTGTAAATGACCCACTACATCTCATCTGACCCAGCATTACCCAACCCAACMATGTGTTTAAAGTCCCCGAAATAACCCAGGATTTTGACCCAGCATGAACAACCCAACAATGTGTTTATAGAAACAACCCAGCATTTTTTAGAGTGTAATCCTCTCTAATGCCTAGTCTACAGGCCACAATAAATTCTGTAGAAAGACCTTAGTAAACTCTTTACAGTTAAAGTTAGTCTAATCTTGATAAAGTTTGAGTTATTTTAACTAATAACCATTTAAGAAGTGATGAGGTTTATGCTTGACATAATATTCAGTAAATAGTGTTATTTTTACTCACTTATGATTCTTCTGAACCAGCCGAACTTGTAGTGTACGAAGGGAAAGTAAATAATCAGTCCACAGAAGATGAATATTGCGCAGTACAGATACTCAATTTCAGGTTTGTCAATGATTGGAGCCAAAACGAGGTAACAGGAGACCACCACCACCACAACAGGGATAACTATGGGCACCTGTGAAGAACAAACATCTGGAACTGTCAGAGTTCATTTATCGGGCACTTTGGATAATTATTGGATAAGTATGTTTAATCACTTTACCTTGCTTAGGGGTAATTATGCTTTTTATGCCAAAGTTTATTTTTATTATAATACGGTGGAACCTCGGATTGCGAGTAACGTGGTTTACGAGTGTTCCACAAACCGAGCAAAAATTTTTAATAAATTTTTAAACCGACCAAGTATTAGTTTACGAGCGCCAAGTATCATGTATCACGCATGCGATTCCTATTTTGACACCAAGCGTCACTCTTGCATTGCGGAATTCTTTCAGCGTCTCTTATGTGCGTGTAATTTGACACCGGCACACACACACACACACGCAAACACCCTGACACACACACAAACGCTCTCTCGTCTTTTCACTCCCGCCCCGGCTTCACAAACACACAGAAACTCTGCTCTGTCGGAATTCTTTTCTAAGGTAAGGTGCTGGTTCATTTGTTTGTGTTTTTTTACTTTAACGCAGTGATTCCCTTTCTCCCACACTGTAGTATGTTCACTCCAGTGTCAGAGAGATTTCTTTTTTTCCTGTTCAAACGGTGTTTCCGTTGTGTGTGTGTGTGTGTGTGTGTGTGTGTGTGTGTGTGTGTGTGTGGAATTAGCCCCTTCCCTCGCCTCGTTTTACAGAGTAACACTNTTCTTTTTTTCCTGTTCAAACGGTGTTTCCGTTGTGTGTGTGTGTGTGTGTGTGTGTGTGTTTGTTGTGAAACTTAAAAAGCGAGGTGGGGGGAGAGGGAGGAGGAGTGTTACTCTGTAAAACGAGGCGAGGGAAGGGGCTAATTCCACACACACACACACACACACACACACACACACACACACACACACAGCGCCTGCACACACCAACGGACACACTTATCTGTCGGGATTTATTTGTACTTTTTTTTACAGGTAAAGTGCAGATTAATTTGTTTCATTTTCATTTTATAGATTTTATTAATTATAACAAATAATTTGAGTTTTCATTATTTCTTATGGGAAATTATGATTTGGTTTACAAGTGTTTTGGAACACTAACCCACTTCCGGAACGAATTATGCTCGTAATCCAAAGTTCCACTGTAATTATTATTATTATTATTAGTAGTAGTAGTAGTAGTATAAACCATACATTTCAAAAGTAAGTTAGAAAAGGAAAAATAAAAAATGCCATTAAATGTAAAATATAAACTGTATCACAAAAGAGAGAATTTTTTATCATTTGCAGATAGCAATGAAATGACTTTCACATTTGGGAAACAGAGAAAGAGAGATTTGGTTAGACGTAAAGGCTACTGAGAGCTAATACTAGCTCGGTATTTTGATACCTAACTAATTTTAGAGTTAAATGGACTTTTAATCAAGTCTAAATGAAAGGGCTGGACTTCTACTTGAGTTACATTTTACCTAAGGTATCTGTACATTTGCTCAAGTACTGGACATGTGGACTTTTCATATACTGTAGGAGATAAAATGGATATTGAAATGCACACTTACCTTCACAGGTCTGTGTAGCTCTTTTTTTGTGAACCGCATGACAATGAGCGAGAGGGAAGTAAGCCCATAGAAAGCCCACTGAGCGAAGCTGAAGTAGTTGATKAGAATGTTAATGTCCGCTGGAATTACGTAGCAGGTTGCCAAAATTGCCTAGATTTGGATACAAGTACAACATACAAATACACACTTCATATGGGAGCTCGTGCAAACATGTAAAATCAAATGGATACAATATATAGTGTATAAACTTACATTAAAGATGAGTGCTGGTGCAGGGGTATAATATTTCAGACTGATATAGGAAAGAAACTCCACCATGTGACCTTCACGTCCGGCCACATAAGTCAGCCTTACCATTACACACACACACACACACACACACATAAACAAACAGATATCAATTTTCTTTGATGGTCTCGAAACAGTGATACATTGTAGGGTACCAAACAGTTAACGTTTAAGTAAACACAGAGTCAGCGGCTGAAAACAGGGGCATAGGGTAAGTAGCAGATGACCTACTGAAAGTAGCAAGTCTGGAATGGCTGTTTTTCAATCAGTTATAATATGTTAAAGATTAAGATATTTACGTACTGTACTTTGTAACTTTGTAACTTGGTTACCAGAAATATCTTTGAGCTTCTAAATACTCACCCATGTAAGACAATTCTTAAGGCTAAAGATAATTTTTATACTATTCCCATATTGGGAATGATGGAAATATTTGGATGGGCATAACTTAAAGAACCATCAATTGGCCAAAGGTCAATGATTGATTTTTTGATTGTCGCAGAACACAGAGCACTGGCCAGATTCACAAGCATGGAAATCTCCCTTGAATGCAGTTGTACACATTGAGTCTGAATGGACAATGTTCAAATCCTCCATCATAGAGGCAGCAGCAGAAAGCTGTGACCAAAGTCTGTGACACTAGTGCCTTGTGTCATGGCTGTAAGGCTGGTAGAAGACAGGAGTGAGCAAAGCATCAAGTTGAGGAAGAAAGCCTTCTGAATATAAGCCTTTATGAGGATATTAATAAATATGCTTCATGCAGAGAATCATGCAGAACACAGTGGAGGCAGTGCCCAGGACATGGTGTCAATCCTTCTCACATCAGACAAAGCTCCAGGGACAACTGAAAATTCAAAAGCACCAAGCAGGGTTGGGATTGTGCAGTTCAAGACCTCTTCAATGTACTATTACTGGTTAACACACACACACACATACACTTTTGTTGTTGTTGTTGTTGTTTTTAAGAAATGGTGCCAGAGGGTGTGTATCAATTACAGAGCAATCACACTCATAATCCTCCAAGGAAAATTCTATGCCAGGATTTTGGAGAGAAGACTATATCTGCTAAAGAACAATGCTGCTTCTACATAGTCTGTGAAACAGTGGACCAACTCTTTCCTATTGCACAGTATTTAAGGGGTCATGAAATTCTGCTAAATCAGTTTAGGTGTGTTTTGTTAGCTACAGGGTATCTGACATTGCAATCCAGTGTATGTATAGTGAGAAGAGTGTCCATAAGATCAGGATGTGTTCTTTGTGAAATTGGAGCTCAGTTTGTGGACAAAGCTCTCAGTTTACCAGGAAATCCCTATCCTCACCCATGTTTATAAGTTCTGGGTATTGACCATTTGGATTATAATTGCTTCCCAGTAGCAGGGCTGTGTGCACTCGCTGTGATAGGAAAAAGATTTTGGAAAACTGCGAGAGCAACTTGTGCTACTTCAAATCCAGAGGAACCAGTTGAGGTGATTCGGACACCTGCTGCCTGGTCACTGAAGTTCGAGGCTCTATCAGGGATAGCTGAATGGACGGACACCCCATTGCCAGATCAGACCCTAAACACGGGACATACTAGACGCTTGGAGACGCTTTATTTCACAGTATACTTGAGAATGTCTGGGAAGAGATCTGAATGAGCTGGAATCTGGGTCAGGGATAGAGTTGTCTATGCTGACTTCTAACGCTGGTGCCATTAAAACCCTCAACAGGAACAAAACAAGAAATTATTGAAATGCTTTTACTCACATGTTTGTTATTTATCTTTTTTTTCAACATTTTTTATGTCAATATATAGATACTGAAAAGTGTGCTTAATTAACTTGGAATATTTCTGCTATCAGGTCAATATGTTCTAAAATCTCTAAGGAATGGTTCCAGCACCTTGTTGAAGGAGCATTAAGGCAGATCTAAAGGCAAAAGTGGGTTCAGTCCAGTACTAGGAAGGTCTACCTACTGTCATGAAGTGAAGTGAAGTGAAGTGAAGTGAAGTGAAGTGAAGTGAGTGTAGAAATGTACTCATTCATTCACCCATTCCGCTTTATCTGGTATGCAGGGTCACGGGTGGTCTGGAGCCTATCCCAGGATACAACCTGGGTGAAGGTGCCAATCCATCACAGACACACAATCGCACGGCTATTCACACATTACGCGCAATTTGGGAAAGCGAATTAGCCAAATCTGCATGTCTTTGAACTGTGGGAGGAAACTGGAGTAACCAGTAGAAACCGAGCACGGTGAGAACATGCAAACTCCATGCACACAGACCCCAAGCGGGATTCGAACCCGGACCCAGGAGGTGCAAAGCAACACATGGCACAGAAATCTGACACTCTCTTGACCAGGATATCAGACTGTCAGTGAATTATAATGAAGTTATTATAGGATCCAAAGTACCTTTTATTTTAATAAAAAATATAAATGGAATTTACCTTCCAGAAGTAAAGCAGCTTCCATTAGCAGCTCCGAAAGTGGAGAAAACCACAAACAATGGCACCACCCACGACACTGGATACAAGACTCTGTTTCCAAAAGTCTGTGTAGTACAAAAGGCAAGACTAAAACTCGTCGGCTTAATTGACATTCAGGAGGATTATACACAGATTCCTGATCAACAGGACGGATAGAAGTTTGCACATCTAATGATTGACTTCTTTCTGATTATCTAAAGCTACATCTACAACAATCTTTAGTATTGAATAATAACAAATCTTTTCAGATTGTCCTGTAACTACAGTATGTCATATGTATTAGCGCTAGAAAGTGACTCACCTACTGTATGTGAAAAAGTGAATTTTTAAATAGGATCATATAACACCATTTTGCATAATACTTAATTCTTCTTATCTCCGGATCCATGCTTCGTTTTTTGTAAATACGCATGCACATTTATATATACTGTTTTCAGATTWAAAAAAAAAAACACATTTTCTAAATAAAATTTTTTCATGCCCTTTTATGTAGTGTCCATAACTTTAAAAAAATCTAATCTTTTAATGATATTAATTGTCATTCCGATGAAAATTGCCCCATTTAGATTATACATTGAAAGACATAATAAACCTGAAAAGTGTATTATTCTAAAATGCAAAATTGTTAAGATATTACAACATAAATTTGACATGGTTATGGACATTACAGATTTTTTTTTGCTTTTTAAGCTTTTACCAAAAAACTATTTTCATTTGCCTCTGGTCATATGCTTCTAGAAGCTTACAGCCATTTTAATATCAGTACTAATAAGAAATATGAATAATTTGCATTTAAAATTAGTATTGTTTGATGGTCACTTCCATGTTGCAGAAACTTCAGAAGTAGCATTTTTTTTTGCACACACATTTCCTGTATTATATGAATAACATAAAAATAATAATACAACCAGCGCCAATACTGTGTTTTGGCCATTTGTGAACTTTGTGTCTCTATGCATATAATAAATACCAACAAAACCCATCTATTTACTAAAGCTTACTCTCCTTAAATTCACTGTTTTCTTTTGTACTTACTTGTTTTTTGTGCCGTTTGGTTGCTTGCATTTCATATTTGTATTGTTGATTGTTTTTTGTACAGTGTCCATGAGTGTTATGAAAGGCGCTTATAAATAAATTTATTATTATTATTATTATTATTAAATATACTCACCACAGCAACAGCAGGAGACTGAAGTAATTCTGTAGGTGTCATGACACTGAAGTACGCGATATTGACCAACACGTAGCACACTGACACCAAAGGAATCCCGATTATAATGGCCATGGGGAGGTTCCTGTCGAGATGGCAGAGGAATTTACCATAATAGCAAGAAATTCAAAACAGATCCTTAAAAATATCCCACACATGCTAGAGAACGATCATGATCAGACTTAAACTAGAAAAACTGCTGAATTTAAAAATCAAGACAAGTACATGATCACACAATTTATAAATAAGACACCAGTGTGCCCTGGGAAGATTTCACATAATTAATCTGCAAGGATAATAATTATAATTATATAATAATCTGCACTGCAATTACCTGAACATCACAAAATATGACTAGGAATGAAAAATGTCTACATTACAAATCAAGTGTACAGTCTTTGCAAAATAAATCTGTGTAGTGCGGAACAAAGCACTGACATGGCCTTCACCTATAAGGGTTTTTCAGCTCCTCTGTAATGAAGTTGAGTTGATTCCTGTAGAAGACAGATGTGCAAGAATTGAATCTGCTACYAGCCCAGTAGTTAAAATCTCACATGATAGTCCATTAACATTCACTATTTAATACTCTATCATATTTATATTTCACATGCTTTAAATATAACGTACTGTGCAAACATTTTGACCCAGCTGTTACCTCTTCCTGTTTTGTTTCCAAAGAGCCAAAATTTCTTTTATCTTCAATGTAGGAAGAATGTGCCTTTAATGTCTTGAGGAAGAGCTCTCCAGGATTCCTGAAATACTTATTTTGGCTCTCATTTTCAGCCCAGTTTTAAAGGAATGGTTTTGTTTGTTAAGCCACACTGTGACCTATGAATTATTCAAGCACAGAAAGCATTCAATCACGCAGCTTGATACTCTTTACTTAAGGCATGAACCAGTGAGAAACAGGAGCAGATGATGACAGACGATCTGGCCGGTGATTAATATTCTGGTGATGCTGAATGCTGAGTGGTTGGAACGGATGAGAGGGGAAATGAGGTTGCTGCTGAGGTTGTTAAATAAACAACCAAAAACAAACTGCATCTATATTCACTTTGCAGCTCTTCGCAGTAAATATTCCCATTTCTTTAGTTCAATTTAACAGGAAGAAATAAAGGGTGGCTCAAGACTTTTGCAAAGTAATAAATCAACTCACCATCCATCATATGCCCAAAGACCATTGTAAAAAGCAAGTCCGATTGCTCCGAATGAAATTGTTCCTCCTTCAAATGCATTTTGCAAATTCTGTGTGTTTCCTGAAAACAAGACCATGAATGAAAAGACATTGATGGATATTTATATCCACAAACTTCCTAATAATTTAAGTTACAAAACGGGGAAAAATCATTTGCTGCGATATTTTCTCCAGTGTTTCTTAATTGAGGACTGATTGCTTTTCATTAAGTCACAGTTGGTATCATTTTTCGTGTGTAGCACGGTTCAAACCTTTGGCCAGCATTACGATGCCTGAAACCACTATGATAACAATGATGAAGAGTTTCGCTGCAGTGAAGAAATTCTGCACATAGCTGGATAGCTTTACACTTAAGCAGTTCAAGAGTGTAAGCAACACTGTTGAATAGAAAAAGAGAAATTGAGATATCAGAAATGTGTTTTATTTAGAATAAAATCATGTTCATTAAATATCCCCTTAAAATGTAATATATATAAACACTTTAATTACTCACTCACTCATTGCCTATACCACTTTATCCTGCATTCAGGGTCACAGGGGCCTGGAGCCTATCCCAGGAGATTTAGGACACGAGGCAGGGTACACGCTTAACAGGGTGCCAATCCAACACAGGGCACACACACACACACACACACACACACACACACACACACACCACAGGCAATTTGGGAACACCAATTAGCCTAATCTGCATGTCTTTGGACTGTTGGAGGAAACCGGAGTACCCGGAGGAAACCCACCAAGCACGGGGAGAACATGCAAACTCCATGTACACAGAGACGGGAATCAAACCTGGACCATGGAGGTGTAAAGTGACAGTACTAACAACTAAGCCACCTTTCTGCCGAAATCAAATTATGAACTGTTCCTGCTCCTTTAATGGATTTAGATTTATGAAACTGATGTACAGTACAACATCAGAATGAGATGTTTCTTAAGTTTAATTAAATAATCAGATTTAGTACTGTATTTGCCCCCCAAAAAAGCATAAAGCTTGTTCTACATTTATTCTGCTAAAGAGCGGCTATTTCATTAGTCCATATATCTTTTAGATGTTTAACAAATATAWAATAATTTCCATAAATCTGCCCCATAAATGCTACAAAATTGTAAAATGTTTTAGTGACCAAAGATTTTTTAAAATGTAATTTGACAGATATAAGCAGATCATCGATTGATGCTCTAAATGTTGTACACTGTTGCCCATTTGAATCCATAGTCGATACAGTTATTATTGCACCTAGTGGTTAACAAAGGGAAATTAGTCTAGTGCTAAGTGAGGCCCACTGGGCCAGGAAACATACTACCCCATGTTCAGAGGAGGAGGAGATTAAGGTATTTTAAAATACTTTGCAGCTGTTAAGATCAACTTTTAGAACAAATAACTGAACCTAAATTAAATTTGTAAATGCAATTACTATTATGTACACTAGGAATATTTTGCACATTTACAGTATGTACTGAGACATTTGGATAATGTAGTGGGTAATATCTGTATTTTAGCCTTGTTTCCGACACAAAGAGTGAGGGGAAAAAGAGAAATGTGTCTTTTTCCAGTTCCTGAAGTCTAGTTTATGGTCTTTTTAGAACATGTAGCTCACCTGGTCTATCAAACACACATAAATAAATGACATTTATTGCATAAATCAAATGTGATAGCCTTCTGACATAATTTAGCTTGACGCTATGGCGTAAGCAATTTTCTCTTGTCCCACTAAGCATAGGTGGATTGTCTATGCTATATTGTAATGAAGTGTAAATGAGTGTGTGAATATGTGTGTCTGCAGTGGGCTCAACTTTCATCCAGACTGTATTTCTGTCCAGGATTCCTTGGATAGGCTCCAGCTTCAGTGACCCTGTCTAAGCATAAAGGACTTTCTGAAGATAATTAAAACTTTTGACTGCAACTGTATTCTTTCATTTCTTTGCATAATAATAATAATAATAATAATAATAATAATAATAATAACAATGTAACTTTAATAATGAATAAAGTAGTAATCCGTTACTACACTTGATGATTTCACGTACAGATGGAGGCAACTGCCAGGCATTTGGTGATAATCACTGGCGGAGTGCATCCTGGGTAAAAAGGTATAGAGGCATATTCTGCACAGCTGAGGGAGATGATGGCCAATGATGAAGGCTTCAGTATTAAAATGGATGTCCAGGAGTAAAGGTAGGCAGGAATGGGTCCAAAACCCTCCATCAGGTATGGGTACTCACCACCTGACTTTGTTATCATGGTGCCGAGCTCTGCATAGCAAAGGGCCCCTGCACACACATGCACATAAGCACAGAAACACATATACGCTCTGTGTACCATTCAACATTGATACTGGGGTTAAGAATGAACTATGGTACGCTTTTACTATATTAAAGTAAAAAGTACTTTTCGTTCTCACGGCTTCAATAGTTTTGACCTTGACGATGTGCGCATGGTGTTTCAGTGAATAACTGAATAACCAAGCATGTACAAACACAATGTTCTTCTACACTACACACTGTAGATAAACTTGGTCATGGGAGTAAAGATTGTATCAAGCTGCACCAGCTCTCACCATCTCTGCAGTCTTTACTGTACAAACTACCATGTAATATGCAATTCATGTAATAATGCAATGTATTATTATTTCAGTTGTTTAACATTGATTTTTACCAGGAAATCCCCATTACGATAAAAAATTCTCTTTTGCAAATGTGTCCTGACCAGTGTTAGAGGATGACACTTTTTAAAGTAACTAATTACAGTACATTACAAAATTACTGTCATTAAAAAGTAATTATCTTTCTGATAAAAGTAACTATTTAGAGTACTTTTCCTTTGCAGAAAATGAAAACTCATTTGTGATTCCTCATGCAATTATTCTACCATAATCACACAGCGAAGTTTGGCCCATAATCTGTTAACTACTAACTGCAGGAATAACGGGGGAATAAGTCACCATGCTTCCACAAAATTTACAATAAAAATAAATATGCAACCATAGAATATCCTGTGCAATCCACTTTTTTTCATTTGCTTACATTCCTATACTGATTTCCTAACCCTGATTTCCTAACTAAAAATAAAAAATTAAAATGTACTGATTTGTGTCATTGGTATTCAACTAAGCAGCTTGTTCAGTTAACAGATTAACTGGTAAGTGGATATACTAGGCAGCAAGTGAGCCGTCTGTTTTTGAAATTGATGTGTTAGAAGCAAGAATACCCCATGACTGTATTAGTAGATTTTATCATGCACTAAATTCAGAATAAATGCACTGATTGGTATGAACATGAAACCTTTAAGCCACTGCAATAGTGACTGGAATGCTTTTAGTTCTAATCCCAGAATTGCCATCATGTAACCTCTCCAGTGTTTCTTATGTTGAAAAATAATTGAAAAAGATAAGGGAAAAAAAAACAGTTTGGGAAAACATACAAAAAGGGTGAGTAGATTGTATCCTTGTCTATTTACTAACCAAGTGTAGCTAGCACGCCACATGCTGCCCACACACACAGACATGGTCCCACTGCTCCTGTTTCCATTAGCACAGACTTGGGAGAGATGAAGATTCCCGATCCGATCATTGTGCCCACAATCAAGCAGGCACCACTGACTAGACCCACCTAAATACAGTTAAAGTTGCAGATAAAAAAGTTGCAAATAGGAACATTGTTTGTTTATTTGTTCTCTAGAGAGAAAAAACAAAGAAACAAACAATGAAATATATGAGAGCCTAAAATACAAAATAACATAATGTAAAAAAAAAGAAATCTACACAGATCCTTCAATGCATGTAAGTACAGCTTGTGTTTATTATATTCAAGCTAAATAAATTGTACTCTATTCGTGTTTATTTTTTCGTAGCTTCAACACAGACTTTAATATGATGGCCAGGAAGTGCAAATGAAATAACGAAACCAAAAACAAAATAACACAACTGAAAACAAAATAATAAATGAGAAAACAAAATTACAGAACTGAAAGCAAAAAATAAATAAATAAATTACCAAACCGAAAACAAAATTACAAATCTCAAAACAAAAGAAAAGTAACAATTCCGGAAACAAAATAACAAATCAGAAAACACAACAACAATTCAGACAAACAGGAAAAGATGGGTATAGTTTGCGAATAAAGGTTTTATCACTGATTGGATGAGACATCAGCCACTTGAGATCATTGGTAAGAATTTCATTTGCTATCTTCAACTTTACTTTACTATCTTCACAGAATGTCTGTGAGGCTGCAGAACGTTTTATATATCTTGAGTGACAAGTGTCTCCTCCAATTAGCAATAAGAATTTCTATCGCAAACTACATTTGCTTTGTTATTTTGTTTTCATTTTGATTTTGTTTTTGAACTATTATTTTGTTTTCGGTTTTGTTGTTTTGTTTACAGTTTTTATGTGTTTTGTTATTTTGTTTTCAAATTTGTTGTTTTGTTTTCAGTTTTGTTGTTTTGTTTTTGTTTTTGTTATTTTGTTTTCGGGTTTGTTATTTTGTTTTGCACTTCTTGATCACCGTACTTTAACACATGTTTTACTTTGTCACATGTTTTTGAGTGTTTCTATTAGCTCAGTTTGCATCCTGAATCAGATCAAACTCAGCAGGGTAAGTGTGTGGAAATTTAGTAGCACCTTATGTATGAGTAAAGAATTACATTCCACTGTAGACGAAGGTCACATTCTAGCCATCTCCACTGCATGTCTCCGCAATAGTATACTCACATTTTTTTGTAGAACTGCAGCTTTGCTTTCCATGCTCAGCCTGTCTTGGCAATCGGTTTTATATATGATGTCACCGTTGTCCATTTTAGCCATCACACAACTGTCCGTGCTAATTGACTGAAATGGTATACTGTATGTCTTCTTTTATCTTTCTTTGTAAAAGTATGTCACAGGTAGTTTTGCCTGGCATAAAGAAAAACGTTCATGGCTTGTTAGTAARAGTGCAACCAAGTGGTCGGCATTGCCTGCTGTGTCAGTATCTCTTGCCTTAATTGGCATACAGTTATGATTTTATAACCTCTCTCACCCCTTCTACTATAAAGCAATGTGCCTTTGAATGATACCAATAAACACACAAAAAATGCATAGGGTGATTTTATTGGCCTTACAGGATTAAATTTAACTGCTGTGGTTGTTGTGTTGAACTTCACACAACAAGAAAGCTTTGTATTGTTTCTATTAGAATTCCCAAAACTTAAATCCTCTGTGWGCTCCATGATTTGTTACAGTTAGATTAAAGTTATTCAATAAAGGCATATTGAAATTTAACTTTTATCAATTTATAAATTTAGGTCTATCACTAGTTAAGTAATGTCTTTGCAATTTTATTCAGAATTTGAATTATAACTGAATACTTATGTCTGTGAGATAAAATGTCTATGTTATGGTTAGTCCACACTCTCAGAAAAAAAGTAGTACAAAAATGTTCCTCGAACAACAGTTTTGTTCCTTTTCGAAAAAAATGTACCCTTAATGGTACGGAAAAGACCTCTGATGAATCTATTTTTAACCTTTTAAGGTACAGCTGAACTGTAGGTGCATAATTGTTCAGAAAGGGTACAGAATATTCTGGACAGTGGGAGGAGTTTAGAACAGCAATCTATTATCTTATTAAGTCTCAGATAATCCTTATTCTGATACAAAAAAAAACTTAAATATTATTATTTTATTTTTCCCCATTTTGCCCAGCTGATATAAAACATTGTCTTTCAATGTCACTTACATGGATTAGCATGTAGATTAACATTAACATTGCTGTCATGCTATCATACTGCCTTCTGTAGCTTAACAAAAACATGTTAGCTCCCGGTGGCTAAGATAATGGCTTATGTACAGTAGATTTCAGATGTCCATGATTATCASCTGAGGTGGAAAATGTTATAATGTATTTCACCCAGTTTTGAATAGCTTTAGCTTATGGTAGCTATTTGTTTTAATTAGCTTATGACACTACTATTTATAATGTTATTTAGCACAAACAGTTTAGCTCCAGGTGGCTAAAATACTGCCTTATGTAGCTTACAGATTTTCATGATATTCAGATTTTCTAAAAATATATAAAAGTTATTGTATGACTTTACAAAAGCTCGTGTTGTCTTAATGCATGGTCATTAGTGATTGATAAAATGATGACATACATTTGTTTATTTTATTGTTTTATCATGCTCATGTTKTTTTTTTTTTCTTTTTTCTTCTAAACAGTTGTGACAGTAAAAAAAAAATCATCCAACTGTTTGTTAGAAAGCAAATGCAAACAAGTAGGCAAGATACAGACAGCCATCACTTTTTCATGGAAAACACAGACTGATGAGGACACTACATGGAAACCTGGACCACAACTGGGCTCTGGACTCGGGATGGATCTCTTGTATTTTTTAAGTCTATGGACACATAATACAGCAAGTATCTGTTTGCAACTGTGACTGCATAAAACCAACACATGGACTGACCTCAGATGCCAGGAATGTTGCCACTGTTGGTCACAGGGTCTGTGTGCTTTGTAAATCAGTGTATGGTAAGCAGCAAAAAAACACCATCGAAATGCTCTCTATATACGATGTTCACTTATGTCTTCATATTGCTGTTTTGAGTAACCAGGCATAACTGTCATTTTCTCCTAAATACAAACTTGTACATACTGTGGATGCCGCTCACATATTAGACTTTAGCCATTTATTGTATATGTTTATAAGTAACTGAGAAATACACAAATGTCAGGAAATGTCCGAACTTCTTCAGGGCCTTAAAACACCTGCAAACTCCTATGGGATTTATTAAATTATCTTATTTAGCTTTACGTCCAATGATGTAAGCCATTTTCATTTATTTAAAGCAATTAATGACTCTAATTTGAAGTATATTGTGCATGTAGTGTTTACTATCCACTGCCTATGATAACCTTTCGCTGGGAATAGCAACAGCTGTGATTTACCGAAGTTGCTGCAGTAATTTAAGAGTTTTCCAGATATGTATAGTCACCGGGTTTGTGCACATCTCGTTACTGTGCTTTTGATGCACTTTATTTCATTTCTGCTTTGAAAGAATGTTGGGTAAATGCAAAGGTATTTTGTGAAAAGTGGGTAAGAAATGATTTAAAAGTTGTATTGTGAACAGTTGGTGAAGTCTTATTTTGTAGATGGAAAATTGTATTTTATATACTGTACAATTTTAACGTGATTGTATTTTGTAAATGTTTTTTTCCCCAGCTAATAGAACTGTTTTATTTAGTTTAAATATTTGRTTATTGTAAACCTGAAAGATGTATTTTTACAGRATATTTTACTGTAATTTAAGGCAGTGTTCAAGCATATGCATTTGATACTGTACATTTTCATAGTCACTGATAATAAATTGATTAAACGTCTTATTCAAATGGGAAAATGACTTTTTAAGAGTTCCCAAAGGAACACGTTAGACACCATTAAAATACAAAAGGGCCTATCACTGGGATGGTACATTACCTTCAAGGACATCATTTGTATCTTTGATTAAGGTACAATTATGTACCATCAAGTTTACAAAACAAAAGGTACATTTTGGTTACCCATTGTACAAATAACGTCCTTGATGGTAGAAACAGAATTGGTCCAAATTTGTTTATTTATATTAAGATACAATTCTGTGTCCTTGAAAGGCATTGCCCCAGAGATAATGGTTTGTACCTTTATTTCAGAGAGTGCAGAAATCCCGAAATAAGCCTTTTATAAATGACTGCAAATGATCTAAATCAATTACTAAAGGAAACCTAGTATCCAAGGTTTTATTCATTGAATTATCTTCATAAACTGCTTCACTTGGCTTCATATTTATTTCCTAAATGGTAAGTTAGTCTAACAAAGTTTTCAAACACAAGAAATCAAGGAAACACACAGTTAAAATCACTYGTTCTGTAGAATAGAATGAAGGTCAAACCTTAGTGCTGACTCCATTAACGTCTGCACGCTGAGGCTCTGCACATGTACAGGTTTGTTATTTCCTTCGTTCTGATCTGTCCTCCTCTGTTTGTTTGCTAAAAAAGAGGTGGGGTCTATGCTGCTCACTTTAAGACTGGTTCTTGATTGGAGCATGTAAAGAAGTATGGGGAGGAGAGTGGCTGGCACTTGCTGGAGAACTAGAAATTGCACAGATCCACACAATACCTCTTTGAGGGAGACATTTGATACCGATTGGACTGAATGAATGGACGAGGAAAAGAGGCAGAGAGAACGCCACAGAACAGCTACAGAAAGGCCAATACACAAGTGTGTGTCCAGTTTCAGTACCACAATGATAGATATGTTTTTTTCTTCTTCTAAAGAGTAAAACTAAAAATTCATACTCTTCATCTCTGCAATACTTTTTTTGACTTTTTATTTATTACAATTAACAATTATTGTTTTAAAATTGTAATTAAGCCACGTTTACATTATCATAAAATTTTGATCACCTGCCGAATATTGCATAGGGACACAGGTGCGCAAAATCAGCTCTGCCCGGTCAATCCATGGACTCCCCAAGACCTCTGAATCTGTGCTGTGTTATCTTACACCAGGAAATCAGCCTTCTTTGTTCAGCACATTCCACAGTTTGCAATTTGGAGGCCAGATCAACATCCAGAACTCTGTCACTTGTCTGTCATGTTGGTTCCATCCTAGTGCCAGCTCTTTTCAATGTAAGCAACACACACACGAACACACACAAACACACAAGATGTAAGCGAAAACATGATTCACCAAATCACGCCACCTTCTTCCATTGCAGATGGTCTAATTGATGATTGATGCTGATTTGTGCTAGTGGTACTCGTCTGTTGGATCCGACCAGATCGGTTAGCCTTCAAATCTCACACACATCAGTGAGCCTTTGACATGCATTACGTTGTTGCCAGGTTACTGGTTGACCACTGCATACCTCGAACCACCCACAGCATGCTGTTTTGGAGATCCTCTGACCCGGTTATCATGTCAAAGTCGYTCAGTTCCTTATGCTTGCATAGGTTCAGTAGRCTTACAGCAAGTCTACTAGATATTCCACTTAAGTCTATGTAATTCACTTTACTTTTCAGTGTTTTTCATGTTATGACTGATTGGTGTATAATGCAAGTAGAATACACTTAATTACATTTTAAGTTATATCTCAGTATGACCTGAATACAATTAATACGATCTATATATTTTAAAATGCTTTTAATTATTTTAAAGGACTGTATGCAGTTAAATAAAAATAGCAAAGTAAAGCTTTAAGATACAGTAAGTAGTCCATTACGCCTATGCCTCAACTCTACTTCCACTTATACTGTATTTTTGTACCTTGCCCCTTTTGTATAGCAGGCAGGAATTTTACCACCGAGCCACCAACGGTTACAGGTGTTATGTCTTAAGCAATACCTTATACCATACCAGAATTTTATTTTGAATATACATTCTGCATCCAATACAACTATTTGATATTCCTGCTAAGCAAAAAACACACAAGAAATACTAGAATTAAGAACTGTATTCTGAAAACCTGGGGGAAAATGTAACTGGTATAGACTGGGAAGAAATGTGGTTGTAAGAAACGTGACTAGAGATCACTTTTTGAATGTGTATCATAAAAGCAAAAAAGCAACAAGATCAGAAAGGAATGAAAGAACCTTTCATGATAAAACTCACTTATTAGTGAGATTATACAGGAATAAAAGGTTTCAATTTTGCTAGGGAGCTTAAAGATTGGACATTAAAACAATGGATGAAGGTCATGTGATCTGATGAGGCCAGACTGACCCTATTCCAGAGCGATGGGCGTGTCAGGAGAAGAAGGGATAGTTCTCTGTTAATTTAGAGAGTTAATTAGGTTTCTTAGTTAGCTGTTAATTTATGATGTTAATTTATGTTGTATGTAGCACCTTGGTCCCGGAGGAACGTTGTTTTGTTTCACTGTGTATTGAACTGTATATGATATGATACTTGACTTGACTTGACTTGACTTCAGTTGCCCAGGTCCAGACACAGCAACATTACAGTACGTGGCAATAAAATCAAGTCAGCCGACGACCTGAAGGTACTGAATGACCAGGTTATCACATCTATGGAGTTTTTTCTTGCAGAAATCAAATTGTAAGAGTGGTTCTAAGCGCAGGAGTGATCATTGTCAGACCAGTCAAACTAAATATTAGAATGTGTGACAACAAAACAAATATGCATCAGTTTAAACCCGCTGCAGTTCAGTATGCTGAGAAATACACTTATTCAAGTGCAATTCCTTATAGCATACTCAAACACAAATATAAACTTGGACAGGTTTATTTTAAGAAAGCATGTGAAATGAAAAATGTACTTAAAGTTGTATTTAAATCCTTATATTATACTATGTATGTTCTGTTCTAGGTGTGCTTCGTTTTTACAAGGGCAAGCCACATTTTTAATAGGTTAACTATTCATTTCAGTCACTGTAATAACATTGCAATTTTTTTTATTGCGTGTAATAACATTAAAAGGTTGCGAATGTATTTTCAGGAATTTTTATTTTCTTAATTACCCTTTTAAAAAAAACGTCTTCTGTAAGAGCGAGTTTCTTCAGAATCTGTATCTTTGACCCGCTTGGCAATCTTTCCACATGTATCAAACATTCTAGCAATGTTTAACAAAAAATGTCCCCATTTTCCAGGATTATAAAATCCTCACTGTCCTCTAATCAGAATGTCAGGTTTATGCAAATGCAGTTCACAATCATAACTCTGCTACAATCTACTTATAAATAAGTCCGCAGTAAGAAATCACATACGTTTCTGACATTTGCAGTCCATTTAAAAGTCAATTTTCTTCTTTCTTACTTGATCAAATACATAATGTGAGGAATACATAAAACAAGGTACATAGATACAAGTGTGTTACATTACGGAGGAGACTCTTTTGGAAAAGCTGGTTTGGTCTTAACGCAAGTTCAGTTCACCCCTTTCAAGCCGCAAACTTAAAAGTGGTTGATTACACTTAAGAAATCCAGTTTCATCAGAATTATTGGTAACACTTTTCAATGACGGAGCACAGAAAAGTAGCGACACTGCATTTGTAAATTCATTTGTATAAATCTCTGAATTGTTTGTACAGTAGGTGGTACAAAATCCAATATATTTAATATAATTTATATACAAATCTAAAAGGAAAGTGATAACACTGAGGAAGATTCCCGTAACTCATTATCATGACTAATTTTATAGTGTTATGATTTACGTGTGCTTGAAAATAATGACAAATAATAAATGCCTATAATCATAAAAGCTAACAGTTTACTTTGTAAGTGCAGATAATCCGAATCTGTTTAGGGTTAGTACAGTAGTTTAAGTCATATGGTGTCTTCCAAAAGTATTCGTCCCCCTTAAACTTTTCCACATTTTGTCACGTTACAACCACAAAAATAAATGTATTTCGGTGGAGATTTTATATAATAGACCAACACAAAGTGACACAGAAGGGAAATTTCCAAATGTTTTTTCCAAATGTTTTTTCCAAATGTTTTTTTTTAATGAAAAGTGTGTCATGACTGATGAGGGTAATCGCTCAAAGTGCGACTACTACTGTATTTTCTATAAAGATCCAGTATTGAGCACTAGATACGATGAACCAACATTCTAGCTGGTGAAGGTGACGATGAGTGAGATGGTTGATGACGTCACTGCTTTTTATCCAATGGAACCCTCTTCTTAGCTATAACAAACATCGATAGCATTTAATGGATAAGTACATTTGATGGCGGCACGGTGGCGGAATAGATAGCACTGTTGCTTTGCACATCCAGGGTCTGGATTCGATTTCCGCCTCGGGGTCTGTGTCCAGGGCGTTTGCATGTTCCTCCCAGTGCTTGGTGGGTTTCAACCAGGTACTCCGGTTTCCTCCCACATTCCAAAGACATGCAGATTAGGCTAATTATCGTTCCCAAATTGCCCATAGTGTGTGAATGAATGTGTTAAAGTTGGCCCGGAGGTCCCACTATGGTTGTAAATTGGGAATAAATACAGTGGTAATCACCACTGGCCTCCATGGTCCCTAGTTACTACAGAGGATTCCTAGATGGATGAATGGATGATCACTAGACTAAGCAGTGCTGTTTTAATGTGCTTATTTCTTGAGACTTAAATTAGGGTTAAAATTATGCTCTGTTCAATAGTGGTGCCTGTCTGTAAAATATATATAGCAACCAATTTAGAACTTAGAACAGGTGCGCCTACCTAAATAAATGGATAACATTGATTATATCCTTAAGGTGGCACTTTTAAAAGGTGAGATATATTAGGCAGCAAGTAAATTGTTAGTTCTTCAAGCTGATGTGTTTGAAGAAAGAACAGCAAGTAAGCATAAGGATTCGGACAAGGACCAAATGCCTAGATTCGATGGCCAGATGACTGAATCAGAGAATCTCCAAAATAGCAAGTCTTGTAAGGTGTTCCTGGTTTGCTGTTGTTGAAACACACCAAACATGGTCTAAGAAAGGATAACTCATGAACCAGCAACAGGATCATGTACCATCCACGGCTCACTGTTGTGCACGGAAAGCAAAGGCAAGCCTGTCTGATCTGATCTCCCACGAGGGGATTTCTGACTACTGCTTATCTAATATTTGCTTGGTTACTCAGTTCAAGAGTTAAAGACCTCTGACAAAGACTGTAAAAACACTCTTCCTCCTTGTCACACTGTAATAAAACTTGAGCATTACACTGCTTAAAGACAAGCCTGGTGAATTTATAGCATGAATTTCATGGCAGTTGAGGGCAACTCCTGCCCCAGCATCAATCCTGTATTCATGTGGGTTTCCTTAGGGTTCTCTGGTTTCTTTCCACTCCCAATGCACATAACACATGCACATAAGTTAGGCTATGCCAAATTACTGGGAGACAGGAATCGAAACTGGACCCTGGAGGTGCAAGGCGTACAGTACAGTGCTAACCACTACACCGTCGTACCGCCCAGAATGAATCTAAATGAAACACATAGAACGTGAACACCTTGGGAAATGTACCATGTGAGGCAGTACAGGTTTTATTAATGGAAAGAAAGCTTAGACAACTTTGTAAAATATTAAATACTAACAATATTAGTACAGTAACCCATTTTTTTTAGGATAATAAAATGTTTTTTCTTTCTTTTAGCCTTTCTTTTTTTCTTGCACATGTGCTACTTGGCCTGAAAAATAATGATGCACGTCATGGATGGATTTATATAGATGTGTAATAGGTAAAGGAGCAGATCTGGGGTACTCATTGACGTAGAGTATTATGGTGTTTAGATGCTGTCTTCCCCACTCTCACTGATCACTTCAGGTGTTTTTTAAGGTGGAACTTGTTTTTCTTCCACGGAGCCCTCATGTCTGTGTTTCCTTCTGGTTCTTCCTTGTTTTCATGCTGTCATAGTCAGTCCTGCCGGAGTCCCTGTTGCACTCTGTACTAAATATACATTCACCTTATACATCATATGACTGTGACCAATAGCATGATCCTTCATAATAGTTCCACTTTACCATGAAGATGGTCCTGAGCTCGGCTGATGCAGACGGCTGTTCTCTGTGAACACGTGCCTGCAGTCGCTCAATAGTTCAGGACTAGAATTTATTACAGTTATGTATCTCAGCCTCCAATAACCAACTGGACTCCATATTAACTTAACCAGAACCATATTAACTTATACAGAACATCCAGCTGTATAACACTCAGTATGACTGGAGATCAATTCCTGCTATATGTTATCACCAAAATGAGGATAAAATTAATTTATTTGTATTACACCTGAAGTAAAGCTACAGTTTTTTTAATCAAGTAATAAATATTGTTTTTAAAGTTATATATTATAATTTTAATTTAATTATTTTATTTATTTTATTATTAGTCGAACTACTGATACAGTAATTTAAAAAAGGACAGCAAATTAACTTTTATCACCGTTTATCCGTCACCTTCGGCTTCACCCTGTGCACAGTAGGTGGCAGTAGTGCATTTGTGCATAACAAGTAAAGCCTAAAGAAGGAGAACGACAAACGAGGGAACGAAGAAGACGTAAGAACGCGTCTCAATCCGCACATCCTGAAAACTAGTAGGCTAGGTGTGAATTACACCCATGTATAATGGTATGTATGCGGTTACGCCATTAAGTAGACTAGTAGGTGAATTGGGACTCCGTCCGATTCTGTGTCATTTTGAAGTCGACACCAAAATGAACTTTAAGTATTATGAAAGGTTAAATGATTAATGGTTTAGCTCAGGTCGAAAGTCTAACGTTGGCACACAGTCTTCTGATGAATGTGATGTATAGGAAAAAGAATAATTTAAAATCGTCCGATCTTCAATTTGAGCTGAATCATTTTCTATTCGATTCCTTGTTCCGATGCCTGGAGCCTGAACCGACTCCAAGTGACTCTCAGTTAGACTCAGTGTTTTGGTAAAGGGAAACGTCCATGTTTGGGAGAAACTCAGAATGAACACCGCTTTAAAGCACTGGAGAGAGGCGGCAACTGTGATTTTGGCTGCTGGAACGAAGTACAGGCGAGGTGTTGAGTGTCTGTGGAGAGAGACTCCTGGTTCAGGTTTAGTTAGTAACTCTAACATTAACTCAAACTCCCACAAACTCTTCGACTATGAGGTCCTGCTGCTGAAGCGGAGCGGGAGAAGCGGCTTCATGCCGAACGCCTACGTGTTCCCAGGCGGGTTAGCGGACCCGTCCGACTTCTCCAGCGACTGGTTAGAGGTGTTTAAAGCGGTCCGTCACTTGCCGAGCTTCGGCTTGGCTCCGGTGAAGCAGCCGCAGGAGACGCGACCGCCGATCTTCGCGACTGACCGGAGCCGGCTCGGGTCTCCCATCCCGGGGGACGTGGCGTTCAGGATCTGCGCAGTGAGAGAGACGTTCGAGGAGTCCGGCGTGCTCTTGGTTGTCCCCGGTGATCAGGCAGACACGCTGAACCCCGGTTGTCATGGTGACGCTCAGCTTACAGCACTGTCTGACCGGTGGGACAAAAGTCTGCTCGCTAAATGGAGAGCAAAAGTCCTGGAGAACTCGAGGAATTTTATCCAGATGTGTAGAGAGCTCGAGTGTTTACCTAACATCTGGGCTCTGTACGAGTGGGGTAACTGGCTCACACCCATCCTCGGATCTGACCTGCAGAGGAGGTACGACACCGCCTTCTACATGTGCTGCTTACAGGAGATCCCCGACACACTGCAGGACCAGCAGGAGATCCAGCTGTTTAAGGTGACCTCTCTCTCTATGACTCTCTCTCTCTCTCTCTCTCTCTCTCTCTGTGTCCATATGGGGTGTGTTCGGGTTCGATTCTCATACCGGGAATCGAATCCGAACCCAGGGTCCGGGTTCGATTCCCAGTATGGAGTTTGCATGTGCCAAACCACTCACTCACTCATCACCCACTTAATCCTGTATTCAGGGTCACAGAGAGCCAGGAGCCTATCCCAGTACACCCTGGATAGGCTGCCAATCCATCGCAGGGCAGACACACGCGCTCACACCATCGGCCAATTTGGGAAGGCCAATTAACCGAACGTACATGTCTTTGGACTGTGTGGGAGGAAACCGGAGTACCCGGAGGAAACCCACCAAGCACGGGGAGAACATGCAAACTCCATGCACACAGAGACAGGAATTGAACCCAGATCCTGGAGGTGCAAGTGTAGTGGCTACCACTGCTGCCTGTGTAGTGGTTAGCATTGCTGTCTGTGCCCAAATAGGATAGGATCATATAACACCATTTTTTAAATAATGCTTAATGCGTTTTATCTCCCAGTCCATGCTTGTTGTTTATTTTTTGTAAATATGCATACACATTTCTACTGTTTATCAGATAAAAAATAAATACATTTGATAAATACATCTTCAAGCCCTTTTTATGTATGTCTGTACCTTTTTATTCAAATCTTTCAATTATCTTAATTGTCATTCAGATGAAACTTGGACAATGTACATAGATTACACATGAAAAGGCATAAACTTGAAAAAGTGTATTATTCTAAAAAGCAAAATTGACATGGTTACAGACAGGCTTTTACCAAAAACCTGAATGTTTTAATTTAAGCAACCATTTTTACAGGTCATATGCTTTTTAGAGGCTTACACCAATTTTAGTATCAATACTCATAAAGAAATATTAATAATTTGCATTTTAAATGATTATAGGCTGAAGTAAGACAGTATAACACTTAAAAAATGGCCATAAAATCACACATAAAATCATCTGTTCAAAACAGGTGAAATTAGCAATTTTTATGGAAGCAAGATTGGTCGCTTCCATGTTAATTAAACTTCAGAAGTAACTTCTTTGGCACACACATTTTCTATAGTATAGATATACCACAAAAAATTAATCAGCATCAATACTGTGTTTAATTAACCTGTAATTGGTGGGTTTCCACCAGGTAGTCTGGTTTCCTCCCACAGCCCAAAGACATTCAGATTAATCAAATTGCCTGTAATAGTTTGTCGGGGTGTGGGTATGGGTGTGGTGGGGTGTGTTGGTGGGTGTGTGTGTGTGTTGGTGGGTGTAAATATCTTCATATCACCCATTGATCTTATATAATTAGTGTTTGTCCAGTCACCTTTTGAGGACTGAGCACAAGTTCTCAAAGGGATTAGGGGAGACTTTGGGAGTTTCCTGGCTATGGACCCAAATTTTTATGTTTTGTTCCCAGAGCTAGTTAGTTTGCCTTATGACAAGGTGATGGAAAAGACAATGTTCATCATCAAACTGTTCTTGACGTGGTTGGGAGAAGTTGCCCTCGGGGGGGATGTTTTTGTACCAAAATTGTGAGTGAACCTACTCCCTTGGAAGAGAAGCAATCTCACGTAGGATGCTTTACTGTTGGCATAACACATGATACGAACGTATTACATGGTTAAAGCAGCGCCTGTTGTGTTTGTCCTGCCTGGCTCGGACTGCATATTGCAGTGTCTCTACCGGCTGACATTGCTGTCATTGAACAGTGATTGTTCAAGACTATGGACTGCAGTTTATTTTCAGTTCCTAAAACCAGTGGTTAGAAATGCAGGATCAGCTTTTCAGTGCATACACAATGACACAATGAAAACAAAGAATCCTTTTCAAAGGAGGACTGTAACCAATCCTCTGAGGTGCTGAGGCTCCACAGCTCCCAGTATTCCTGGTTTGCTAGCTAAATATAAACTGTTGAATTTACCTTGAAGGAGAAATGCAACAAGTATGCTAACACAGTAACTAAACTAAGTTTTACTCATCCTTTAGTGCTGTAATACTTGTAAAATTCCCTAAAATCAGCATTAGGGTAATATAAGATATAATACAGTATATAAAATGACTCTTAACTATTCATTTCTTACTTAAGTGGAAAAACCATAATGGATGATTTGTACTATTTAAAAAAAAAAAACTTACTATTTAAACTGTAAAAATTAGTTATTGTAACAATACTCAAAAATACACAACAAAGTTTTGTCAAGGTGAAGTATCAAAGGGCACCTGAAGGCCTGAGTTCACCCCTCTCACTGTCACACAATAGGTGGTGTAGAAAATATTCCGCAAATTTTTAGGATTCTTTGTCCTAACAGGTCCACTTTGTAGCACTTATTGTGCAATAGACACAATCTTTTTAATTCCATATCGGGAAACATATGGTTTACTTGGCTGAAAAGTCCCATTTGAGAAAATGCTTATCAGAATGCTGGTTTGATTGGACCGCCAATCAGAACCGGTTGATAATCACTTAATCTTTACAGATCTGTTGTCTTTCAACTAGTCTATCACATTAACCAGTACTATTGTGATAAAGCAAAATACATTACAGTTGACAGCCAAACCAACATGACGCCGCCAGTCTGGGAACATTACCAAGTCTCTTTAAAAGAGACTAAAGCAAAACTCCATGGAGGAACGTCTGCCAAAAGCTTTCACACAACACACCTTATATGTCAACTGATGAACCATGCAGCTTGAATAATTTGAGTATAAAAATTGATCCGCAAAGGCAGCAGCTGAATCTTTTCGACTGCTGCTCAACCAACCACCTAATAGCAGAATCTCTCAAAAAGCTCAAGTCTTATTCTGCAGAGAGTAAAAAGGCTAAAACCATTATCTCAAAAATAATATATGAATGAAATATGAAGGTAATTAAAAATAATCTGTACTCTGGATGTAGACTTTATTTAAATACATTTTTAATAAAATATAATACATAATTTTTTTGACATAATCTTCTTTCTTTTCAATAGAATCTGTCCATCTGTCAACAAGCGTTTGTGTTTCATGCCACAATTGTCTTAATTTTTGCAGTGTGTTGACAGTGTGTGCAGAATTATGAGGACATGCATGGTCATTCAAGATCACAACGTCCTTGGATAGCAGTCCTCTGTGTTTAATCCCAAGTTTAGGCTTCAGATCTTCAATAAGCGTCTCACTGTAATGAGCACTGTTGATTGTTGAACATTTTCCTGATAATGTTCCAATACTGGCCCTTGAGAATCCCAGGAAAGCATTGATTTTCCTGATGGTTGACGTTTGAACTTTTTCTTGGTCGGCGATTGAGGAAGTTTCCCCTCCATACTCTGTGGTTTAGTATCAGGCTCGTTGTGATGAAGCCATGTTCCTTAGTGTATCTGTCCAAATTTTGATTTCCCATTCCCAAAGAAATTCCAAACCCACACTGTCTCTCTTCCTATTACCTCTCCACTCCAACTCCCTAAGGGGGAACGGTCTTTATCAGCTTTTATAATTAAGTGAAGCACACATGATAGTTCAGGCTCCAAACCTTCATAACAATCCACAGCACACTTCCCTTTCCTGTCACCTACCCACTCCATCCTCAGGAGGCTTGAGGGTTATTTGATCTGCACCATTAGCCCACCACACCTGATTACTCAGGGTGTAAACCCTCCAACCCCCTGAAGGCTGAAGGGTCATTACAGCTCCTACACCTAAGCTTAGTACATGATAGGTTGAATTTAATTTTCAATCTAGTTTTATTTATATAACGCTTTCAGCTAGGGATGAAATCACCATGGACTTCCTGATACAATATTATCATGAGGTGATGACTTGATTTGTATTGCGATTCTGTTAGTATCATGATTTTATTTCTATATAAATTTCTTTCTCTAAACGAACTTAATTTGATCCTACCACAAAGGATGCTGCGCTACATGCCAATGTGTGAATAGTTTGAAGCACCACATGCAAGATTTCAAATGTAAACATGTACAGTATAAATTAAATATTATATAAAAAATTGTAATTTTGTAGTCAGCGTGGCGATACATGCATTGCCACACAAAAGAATCACGATACACCACTGAATCGATTTCCCCCCCATCTCTACTTTTAACAATGGTCACAAAGCAGCTTTACAGCAGTCGGGTCCAAACCCTACTAACATTCCCGCTCACTTTGGCATTCTCATCACAATCCTCAGGTGGCTGAAGGGTCGTTACAGCAACCACATCTAAGGGGCGCACACATGACAGTTCAGGCTCCAAGCCTTCATAACAATCCCCAGCATACTTTCTCCTTTCCTGTCACCTACCTACTCGATCTGCAGGTGGCTGGAGGGTTGTTATGACTCCACCCATTAGCCTAGCGTGCCAGATTGCTCAGGGTGCAGACCCTTTAACCAGCCACATCACAAACGTGTCCTAGAAACAACCTCCTCCACAGGTGCGCAAGGATGGACCTAATAAGCTAATAGCCACTCAGTGAGTAGATTTCTGAAAAGATGTAGCTTGAACACGTTTCCCTGGTCGATCATCTGTTGTTCTTTTGTTGTTTAATAGGTGGCAGTTTTAAGGGACCCGATGAACGTGGGCCTTGTTTTTTATCCTCTGTCTTTAGCCTCTGTATTTTGATTACACTCATGGACTCTTGCAGAGTTTCCTCAAGTGGCTGCTCCAGTGGTACCATCCCTGAAATGAAAAGAAAGTATGCTTTTTAATGGGTTTTAAACCAGGTGAAGAATGTGAACCATGTCTGTAATGCTGTACCTCACTGTACATGATTAAAAAGAGGACTATAATGCATTGTGTATGAAGTTTAAATAAATAAAACAGCCCTCTTGTGAGGTGTTAGAATATTTTTTTAAACATTTTAATTCATTGTGTGTGTGAAATGACTACAGACACAAAAGTGTATTATAACAGATATGCATCTCTTTTTTTTTGTTACTTACGTTCAACACTTGGGAGCTTCTGCTTTTTAAGCATCATCTGCATCTCATAGTACTTTTTTCTATCCTGGCTTAGGTCTTGACACACCAAGGTGGCAATCTATACACATACAAAAACAAATGTCAAAGTGTATTCATACATTACATCTAGCTTCATTCACTTACACCTGTGGAGGAGGTTTACTGACTGGCTAGGTTTTTTCCTTAATATGTTTTGAGACATTGAGCATAGAAACTCTTTCTTTCTTTTCCATGCCTGGAGATGGCTCAAGGTAAAGATATGGTCAGAGTGATAATCAGGGATAAAGTAAAAGGAACAGATACTAATATATTCTTGTTACAGGGTGGTGGTATCCCACTAGGTCCAGTACTAAGCTCTTCCTAGTTATAACCCATAATACTGATTTCTACTTTGACAATGCACAGATGTACTTCTCAGGTAGAGTCCAGCTAATAATTTTATTCAGTCAACACTGCCTGTGTATCTTGCTAAACAGATTCGAATTAATCACACTTCATAAAGCAGGAGATATAAATATAAGGGAATATATAAGGATTCTGTAAAGAAAAAAAATTATAGTGAAGAGGTTGGTGTTTAAACTGCCAATGAAACATTGTAATGAATAATCATGGATCCTATGAACCTTCATGGTCTTGGGACAATATGCTTCCTGGGTCTTGACCTCCATGGTGTGCTGTTTCTTCTGAGCCATCAGTCGCCTTTCCAGGAACCTCATCTGCCTGGTGTGCTCTGTCATGACCTCAGCATCTGTTCCGCCGGTCACCTGGAGCAGACATGTGTACTTTAAGGGATGGGAATCACCAGTCAATATTATCACAATACCTAGGTGCCAATTTGATTAATATTGCTATTCTGTGAGTATCAAGATTTAATAAATACCCCGATTTGATATTAAAGTTTTATACCTTAGCTTTATTCAACAGCTTCATAACTGAATTGAACTTGAGTAATCAAATGTAGCCCGTTCCTTATAACATTAGTTTTCACACTTAAAAACGAAGAGCAATATTTAAACAAAACAAACTACTCAAACATTTAACTTCAAATTAAATTCAACAAAAAGCGGCATTGTTACTGAGCAGCACATATCTCTGGCATCTACCATAATTATAATTTCCAAACGAAGTTAGCGAAGAATTTACTCCATAACAGAGGACGAAAATGTGTGAATAGTTCAGAGTATACAACCTGTATACTCCATAGGATTATAAAAAAAACTGTGTCTTAAATGCTTCTTGAAAGTGTGTCGATCAGTTGTGAGCAGGCGGCTGTGCACAGCTTCTGACATGCGGTGTTTCGAGAAGACTCGGCGCACATGGTGTTTTGAGACTGGTGAAAGTGTATGTAACAAATGGGTTTGATCTATCTAATCACTAATTTGCTCCCTTGTGTCCAAAACGATCTAGCTGACAAACAGCAAATTCCGAATACTGGATGAGCGACCGGGGCATCTCCTATTATAAATATAATAAATCCGTTAACAATCGATTTTGTGGAGGTACATGAATTGGTGCACAAACGAATCGTGATTCATAACTGAATAAATGTTTTTTTCCCCTTATCTCTAGTACTTTCTGTGAGCTGTATAGATTATTTGTGCATTATGTATGTATAGATGTGTATTAAATGTGTATGTGTATTAGATGTGTATTAAACTTACATCTGTTTTATGGATGTAGCGTCTGTTAAGTAAAACGAAGTAATCTTTCAGCATCTTTGGATGCTGGAGAAAGTTGGAGCCCTTCTGCATGTCTTCCTTCATCCTTTCCACCAAATTCTTTATGTTTCTGACCTGAGTATATGAAGACAGTACAAACAATGGCACTAGTGGTTAAATTTGGAATAGATGTTATCCATATCGCCAACTGGATGCTGAATCCTGGCATTGGAATACCACACAATGAGGCAGGAACTGTTGCAACAACAACAAAAAACTGTTTCCTTCTTCAGGTCTCTTGAAATTTACACAAAATTTTACGCCATCTCGGAATGAAGGTGTGAGATCACATTTATTAAGTAGATTTTAAACTGCACACTCGTACAGTAAACACATTTTTACAAATGTAAAGTGCCCTCAGTTGAATTTTGATAAAGTTGTTATGATATAAACACGTTACACATCTACACCTGTGAAAAACCCATTACAATTCAATTAGTAGTTTTTATGTGATGCACAAACAGCCAGACAAAAAAAAAACATCTTGATTTGTTTTATTACTCATCTTATTACAACATTTAAAATTATTTTTGGAGGAAAAATATCTTCAATCTACAGACGCCACCACTTTACAGTTTTATATGTATACATAAGAAATTCTATATGACCCCGAAATGACCATCAATTAATATTAATAAATACACACATTGTGGTGAAACAAACCTTATGGCGCTCCTGGCACAACTCCTGATCTTTGGCAATCAGCTTCTTCTTCAGGCCCTCAATGATCTGCTTGTTGTTGATAATCCTCATCATCTCAGTCTGGGGTTAAAATAAAACTTCCTCTGATTAACATCATCATCATCATCATTATCAACAACAGTAATAATAATAATAATAATAATTATATACTTGCTAAACTTCTCACCTCTTTGAGGATCGTTTTTCTCACGTCAACTTTTTTCTGCAGGTGTTCATCTTCCTTTGCTGAATTCTTCATTTGATCTCTTTCTTGCTTTGACTTTTTTAACAACCGCTTGACATTTTTCTCCTCATGTTCCTTTTTGCAGTCCTCAAGCTGGTTAAGCAGTAACGAGATCTGTTTTTTCTGTAGACACAAAGCAATCTCTTTTTAATTACTCAGTTAAGGTCAAAGACATTGTATGAATGAACTTAGCATATAATGCTGAAAAACATTTGTAGCACAGCTTGCTCTTACCTGTGTAGCAATGGTTTTATTTTGCTCCTCTGTTTCCTTTTTCAGCTCCGCTATTTTTTTGACTGCATCCTTATGTTCGTTCTGGATACGCTTCAGGTTGTCGTTCAGCTTGTGGATGGTCATGTCCCGATCCTGGACCTCCTTTCGGACTTTGTCCACCTGCAACAGTTTCCAAGAGCATGTAAATCGTATTACACCATGATTGGTAATGGCACTTTGTGCACAATTGTTTGCTGTTTGTTCACATTAAAAGACACATTTTGTAACTGTAGGTTTTAACTAGTAGACAGTACTACGCTCCTGTGTAGTAGATTGTTAAAAATAACTGTCGGATATTATTTTATTGCTCCATGGCTAAATATGAACAAATCTCAAAGCACACACCTGCTCCTCCATGAGATGCTTTTCATTTTGAAGCTTGCTGTTGCTCTCTCTCTCTTCTTGAAGAGACTCACTGTTTTCCTGTGACTCCTTCGGAATCTCCTCAGACTTGCTGTTCTCCCGTGACTTCTTGTGAATCTCCTCAGACTCCTGTGGTTCCTTCAGAATCTCCTCAGACTTGCTATTCTCATTTGACTCCTTCAGAATCTC
>QMIH01000256.1:525858-550638 GCA_003987875.1 Clarias batrachus | reverse complement strand
ACTCGTTCTGAATCTCTTCAGACTCGCTGTTCTCCTGTGACTCCTTCTGAATCTCCTCAGGGTCAGTATTCTCCAGAAACTCGTTCTGAATCTCTTCAGACTCGCTGTTCTCCTGTGACTCCTTCAGAATCTCCTCAGACTCTGTATTCTCCTGTGACTCCTTCTGAATCTCTTCAGACTTGCTGTTCTCCTGTGACTCCTTCTGAATCTCCTCAGAGTCAGTATTCTCCAGAGACTCGTTCTGAATCTCTTCAGACTCGCCGTTCTCCTGTGACTCCTTCCAAATCTCCTCAGATTCGCTGTTCTCCTGTGACTCTTTCTGAATCCTCTCAGACTCCGTGTTCTCGTGTGACAGCTCCTCAATCTCCTCAGAGTCGATGTCCTCATATGACACCATGTGAGGAATCTCCTGTGACACCATCTGAATCTTCTCACACTCAATGTTTTCGTGTGACCGCTTATGAGTCTTTTGCTGGAACATGACCTGTTGCTCAAGAGTGGAAWAACAGAACATTTGAAAATGTACTGAGAAAGTTAGAATGTTTTAAGCAAAGAAATAGCTCACACTCATTTACATTTAAGGTTGGAGCAGAGCAAGATTAGTAAAACTTCCATACCTCATGTAGCTTGCCCTCRCAGGACCGCTTCAGCTGCTCTATGGCATCCCCTTGCAGATAAAGCATCTCTTCATGGTTCCCCTGTGTCTCTAACTGATTTAGGTCATGTTCCACATGGCTCCATGCTCGGCAAAAAATTACACATGCTTGTAAAATTGTTATTTTGTGGAAAATTAATCATTTTAGTTCAAGGAGTAGTCTAGAAAATGTAAGAAACATGCATGTTTGAAAACCCAAAAACTAAATATATACATATGTGGTAAATATATTTACTTTCATTCTCCATCTGTATGGCCTGTTCTTTCTTTATCTCAACCACCTCCTTATGGTGAAAGGCATTATTAATCTGTTCCTCTTCCTCAGCAGTCAGTAGCTACAGTGAGATATATAGTTTTTTAAAATTAAAATTATTTATCAATTTGTAATATTACTTGTACTCATTCGCTATCTGTAACTCTAATAGTACTATACATTTAAACCAGGGTCAAAGAAAAAAGAAGTYGTAAAATTAATTAAATCCTGACCATGTTTTGGACTTTCAAAGCACCAGTGTGTTGTGTGCATTTCTGCACCATGTCATCATGCCTCCGCTTGTACTCCTTGTTCATTTGATTTAGCTTACGCTCTGACTCCACCTTCAGACACGTCTGCTCATTCTTGGGTAAAATCTGATCCTGGAATTTTAACACAGTAAAATGTCACAAGGTTGGATATCAATGTAAAGGACTTTCAAATGTGTCACTAAATAATGACTAAATTGCAGTATATCAGGGATATAAATATGGTATTGTACTGCAGTTATAGATGCATGCACTCCATCTAATATGGCCTGGTTTCTATAGTAACTATTACCACAAATGATCTATTTATTAGAGAACATTAAAACCTTCACACAGACAGCCTTCAGGACAAACCTGGTGTAAGATTTTTGGTTCGGGGCGCACCACAGACACGAGATGAGGTCTTACGGGAAAAGGATAGTTTTATTAGAAAAATGGGAAAAGGAAAGGGATCTCAAAGGAGGAAGGAAAAAAAGGTGAGGGCAGAAGTGAGGTTGTGCACGTGTTGGTACAGAGGTAGTACCCAGCTGGCATATGTGCACTCGGCTGGCAAAGGATGACGGTGGCAGCGGCTCCACAGGCTTCTCAATACTGCTCTTGCAGTCGCGGCCAGCCAGCCCACCCAGTCCTGCGTGCTGTGCCAGGTCATGCCAATGTCTCTTGCCCAGTGATCAAACAGCAGTGTACAGTCCGTCTGCCTTTAAAGTCCCAGGGGCACATGCCATCACCCCGCTCACATCCCACTCTCTCAATTAATGTCCACCATGCTTTCTTCTCGCTCCCAAGCATCTGGGCATCGAGGTAAACTCCACTGTCTGTATATGATTTAGGGACTCAACCCAAGGTCTGTGCCAGGTGCCATATGATCACATTCTTTGACTCAGGGCGCACAACAGACACAAGGTCTTAGTTTTATTGGAACAATAGGGAAAGGAAATGGATTTTAAGGAGGGAGGAAAAGAAGGGGAGAGCAGAAGTGAGGATAAGGTAGTGCAGGTAATGGCGGCGGCAGAGTGGACCTGCAAGGGCGGTGACTCTGCAGGTTCCTTAACACCGCTCTCGCAGTCTTGGCCAGCTGGCCCCGACCAGCGATTCTTGAGTGCGGGCACAAACGGGTGTGTGTGTTATTTAGAGTTCTGTTATTTAGAGTTCTGTTATGTAGCCAATGCCGGCACTTGCTCCTATGATAACTAAAGCAGTGAGCCCAGCTGGGGAAGAGCTGCAGCGGCCTTTTCCTCTTTGGTGGTTGGATTGCGAAGGCTTGCTCTTAGAGAAAACTGAAAGTGCCATTTCAGCTTGTGCAGTCCTTTAGCCGCTGTCTCTTCCCAGGGGCGCATGGCATCGCCCCGCATACATGCCCTCTTGCAATTAACACCCATCACGTTTCTCCACGCTCCCGGATTTCCAGACATCAAGCTAAGCTCTTAAAAGAACAGAGCAAGCCCAAGATCATTGATGATTATCTCCTGCCATTCGTACCAGATGCCAAGTGATCTCTTTGGAGTAAGTGAGATGCGAAAAAAAAAAAAAATTAGGTGCACATCTGTCACTGATGCATCTGTGACAATGGGGACACTGGAATTGTGAGGCAGCAGTGCTACTCACTGCATTGGTGTTAATCATCATCATTCAATAACTTTCAAACAATACATGGATCACTCAGTGTTCAGATTTACCTTTGTCTTTAGAAAGGTCTTGGTACATATGTCCTCAGTGTTAGATATCTCCTTCTCGGTGCGCAACTTGCATCCAACATGGTCAGTGATCATCCAAATGAGGATCGAGCCATCCTCTGAAGCAGTCAACAGATAATGGTCTCCAGGTGTGATGACCATCTGTGAACACGATAAAAGAAAAAAATGTTGAATTGGAAAGATTGTAAAAGCACAGCCAAAGGAAATAACAGAACTTTAAATAACATACACATACCTTGGTGACTGGACCAGAATGAGCATGATACTCTTTCCTTGGTGACAACTTTTGTAATGGGTATGGCATGACCACAACTGTACCAGTTGAGGTTCCTATGAAGACTGTATGGCCGGAAAGAGATATTGAAATAGCTGTGTAGGTAGCGCTATCTGAGGACTTTTCCCTCAGGAACTAAATGCAAACACAATTGAATAAAAATCAAATAAACCTTGTAATTTTTTCCATATACACATAGAATAAAGTCTTCAGGATCAGAGTTACAAAGAAAATAAGAGAACAAGTTTAAATACACAGACGATTCGCCTGTGAAAAAATAAATGTTTGTCTGTGTTAATCCCTATTTCCTCTAGAGGGCAGAAGATAATGTCTTATAGTAAAAAAAAATACAATACATGCATAATGTAATTTACACTATATGGACAAAAGTACAGTATTTGGCCAAACCTGCAATGAAATGGTATCCGAATACATAAACTTCAATATGGAGCTGGTTCTCCCTTTTGCAGCTACCTCTCTTCTTGGAGGTCTCTCCACAAGGTTTTTGAAGTGTTTCTATATGAATTTGTGCCCCTTTTATTGTGTAAAGCATTTATGAGGTCAGGCACTGATGTTGGCTCTGTGCGCGGGCCAGTCAAGTTCTTTCACACCAAAGAATAGTAAGAAGCCTTCCCCAAACACAATGTTGGAAGCATAGCATTGTCCAATTGTCTTGATATTCTGAAGCATTAAGATTGTCCTTCACTGGGATGAAGTGCCTGATTGAAACACCTGAATTCAATAACTAACAGGTTTGGCCAAATACTTTTGTCCATATGCTKTATCTGCACATGTGGCTATAAAACTTGAAGYTCGACTTTTGTGTCTGGATTAAAGCCTTTGTTCATCAAGTGTTGTGAAGTTGAGCAATTTGCAGTGTAACTTTATCCATAAAACATGGTCTGGGATAATTTCCTGTCCGTCTCTGAATTCCTTCATTTTGAGAGCATTGCTTACATTGAGGACGTGTTCGGTGTTGGGCGGATATATCGTATCTGATTCGACACAGGATCTCGGGATGCTGGGAAACTTGCGTGCACCGGATAGAACGTTCCACTCATACACAGTGCTGTCCAACCCACACGACACCAGATGACGGTCATCTTCACTCCATTTCACAGACGACACCTGACACGGGAAGATGTGTCATAGATTTTTTTATTTAAATGATGTAAAAAATATACTTGGTTTGAAAATACCCAGATATATAATATGTTTTGTATAGCATGATTTAGTGACACATATGTATTCACATATACTCTATGTACTCAAAAGCAAACCTGCTTTAGTCAAATGGACTCACCTTCTCAGTATGGCCCTTAAGTTCTACTTTTTTGCTCGTTTTGGTGTTGAAGACATGAATCACGTTGTTGCTGACAGCTGCGAACATGTTGCCATTGTGGTTGAACACACACTGTGGATATGAGTTTGCTTTATTTTACTTGCTGATTATACACATAATCTACAATTAATTAAACATGACAACTCGTAGTTCGCCAAAGACCAATACTGCCACCTCAATGGGGCCCTCACCTCGTTGCAGGCGTCTATGGTGAACTCCTGGACAGTATGGAATCCGTCCACTAACAAATTAATGAAGCAGATTCTGTTAAAGAAGCCGACCAGCATGGAGAGACCATTCGGGTGCAACAAGATGCAGCATGGCTCTTCGGCGAACGTCTTGTACTGTTCCAGAGAGCTGCAGAAGAAAAAAAAATCTGAAATCTGCATCGATCTGTTTTACAAAACCCTAACCTCTTCACATGCTAGAATCTACTAGTGAGTGTGAGAGAGACAATTTGAGAATAAACAAAACATTGAGTCTTTGTTCCATTTCACAGTGTACTTCAAAGTGTCCTACATCCTGTATAGGGAATCTCAGTTGAAGGAATTTAAAAACAAAATTCCCCCTGCAAAATCACCAGCAAAGATGTCACTTGCTTCTTGTGTTACCCTGGTAACATAAGCACCTTGGATACCTGTTGCTACTACTGTGGAAATTTCACACTACGGACATCAAATATTTAATATTTATTAAAACAAAAACTGATACCATTATAAAATGTATACTATTGAAACTCTTAAATGTTGTTCATCTTTCGGCTGCTCCCATCGAGGGGTCGCCATACCTGGCGATCCGATCCGCTTGCCACAGGTTTTATGCTGAATGCCCTTTCTCATGCAACCGTCCCATTTTTCTCCGGGAGTGGGACCGGCACTGTATCGATACAGTGGCTGGGATTTGGGCATTGGGTGGGAATTGAACTGGGGCCTTCGCATGGCAGACGAGAAACCTACCACTGAGCCGCCAATGCCCCGCAATAAAGCAATAAAATTGGATTTATTGCTTAGATTAAAAGTAAAATACCCTTCGCAGGGCGCTCTACCTCGATCGGAATGCACCCTAACAGTTCCTACTTGGTCTGGTAGTTCCAGATGCGGACGGATTTGTCTTTTGAGCAGGTGGCGAAGAGAGGTTTTGATGAGCAGACTGACAGGCCGGTGATGCTTCCCGAGTGAAAAGAGTCAGACAGGTACTCGAAGTAGGCCTGCTTACACTGGAGATGCAAAAGTCACAAGGTGATTGTTAATTTCGGGGTGTCCGTTTTATACTGCTATAGCATGGTGTTTCGTGTATATCATTTAATGCATTGTTGCAATATTACCTTGCCGAGCTCATAGAAGGCGAGGTTGATGTGGTATATTTGCCCTTGGTCTGTGCTGATGGCCAATGTTTCCCCTGATGGACTTATGCACATCGAGCTGATCATCTGCAACTCAGCTTGATTCGGTTGTAGACACAGATCCTGAGGAATCTGCAGATCAGATCAGATCAACACCGCCTTTAGTGCTTATKTAATATATTTTCAAGCAAATTGCACATATAGATAAAGTGTCAAAACAACAATCCCTTAATGTTTTGACCTTTAATGTTAAACTTGTCCTGTTATTCAGAAACCTCTTCTGAATTGTAAATATAAATGCCCTCACTCTTATTTCCATGATCTTTCTGTACGTGTCCTCCTTGTTCATATAGAGGCAAACTAGGGCCGGGCCAGCTGAGCAGGCAAAGCCTCCAGTGCACTGCGTGATGGCAGTGATGCCCAGCATTTCATTCTGTGATGAAACAAACCCATCTGAGGCACTTTTCTCAGTTTGCCTGTAGAGGAAGAGATTGTGGGTCGCAGACAATTGAAGAAAATCCATGAAAAAAAAATACAGTTTAGGCTAAGACAAGCGAGACAAGACATGGTTCTCTCTATTGCTACCTCTCATACGGGCTCTCCAGAACCTGCACGTGGCCAAACTTCACCAWCATCAGGAGCAGTTTCCCTGTATCTGTCCCAGCAACAACATAATCCTCAGACAGCCACGTGTGGCACAGGATATTCTCTGTGTTAATTTTAGACAATTCGTTCCGTTTCAGTCTTCCCTTCTCCAATTTGAAGATCCTAAAGACTCCTTTTCCGGTCACACAAATCTGCATGTTGTCCTTGGGGTTAAAGCTGACCTGAGATCGAGAAAGAACAACACACTTTTATTTATTTATTATTTATACTTGTACTTAAAACACAGCTGTGGAGGTGTAACTGTGCCATAAAATAGGGTCAATTAAGTATAATTTCAAAAGCACCCAGTTAGGTGCATTTGAAGAAAGCCATTTTACCTGACTGAGGCTGAACCTTGTGCTCCTTTGAGTGGATATGACCTCATTGCTCTCCCATTCCCAGTAGAATAGAGTACTTCCAAGACCTCCAGCCAGGCCAAGTAGGTATTTGGAGTCTGAAGAAAAAGCCATGCAGTTGAACTCCTGCAAGTTGATGATCTCACTTGTCAGAACCTGTTTCTTGTGGCATTGAAAGTTCTGAAGATCATAAATGGAGATTTTGGCCTGTTTTTTGTGCTCCGATACAGCCAGGTAGCGCCGATTTGGACTCATGGCCAGAGACTGTATGCGCTTCCCTCTTTTGGCAACTGTGAGGTAATGTCAAAGTTAGCATTTACCATGTTTTATTTGAAGAACCTGCCTTCTTAACTTATGTGTCTAGTGCTTACATAATACCGTACAGAAGCTGTTAATGAAGCAAATAAATCATATTTGGTTGATTGGTTGAATGCGTGGATATGTTTTAAAATGGTCATACAGTAAGTAAAAGTTCTCAGAAGGCTTACTTGGAATGAACTTGTTCCATCGCTGAAGCAGGTGGTAGTACACACAGTGGTTTCCACTTGGGAAAATGACTGTTTCGTCATCTAGAAAGAACAAGTTGTTCCTCACGTCCCGGCGCAAACCAAACACATGGTGAGTCTCTATGTTCAATTCTGTAGCCATTTATAAGCAGTCTGTAATGAGAAGTGGAAAATCATTAGAATTACAAGACACAAGATAAGGAAAGAAGCGGGTGATGTTGGCCTTATGGCTGAGATTTGTAGGCAAGGACTTTTTCAAATATGCTTCTGTCCAGAAGAAGAATTGCTTGAGCCAAATCAGTAACACTGATCATAATCAGATGTAGTTGCAAGTAAGTGGAAAATGTTTTTGATGGCACCAGCATGCTTTTTGTTAGCATACCCTAAAAACATGTCTTTTATAAAAATTACAGAACAAGACAGATTCCAAACAGTCAATTAACATTTAAGAAGATAGATTCGCCCTATAAATGGACTGGTAACAGGTATTACAGGTTCAATATACCATAGTTAACTACAAGGTCACTTTACATTCATTTAAAAAATAGTGTTTAATGATTAATTTTACAACACATCTGGAGTAGTGAAGTCTAGGTGTTGTTAACAAATACATTCTGCCAGTTTAGATGTTTATATTATATTATATTGACAAATTTGTACAAATTTGCTCTCTCTCTCATTCCAATAAGGAATAAGATCTGTGCCACAAATGGTTGAACAAAAATACATTTAAATATATATATATTTTTATTTTGATGAATATTATGTTTGTACTTCTGACACATAGCGCAGGTGTTTTATGGCTGCATTCTCATTGGTCTATTGGTTTTTCTCGATAGAAAGTTTTTTTTTTTTAATTTTGAGGGTTAATGATCCAATGTAGAACGAAACAATTAACCACGGTTACATTGTATGTAGGCTTAATTTTAAATAACTTAATTACTTCCGTGTTGCAAAGTGATTCACTATCAGAACTGTAAACAGACAGGATTTTCAAGCATGGATAATGTCAAAAACGTGTCGCAAAAGCAGTTTTAGATAATTAAAAAATTATGCAAATGAATTTGAAAATGTATAGACAAAATGATCAGACTCGCTGTGATGGCAATAAGAAGAAATCTTAGGAGGAACCAGACTCAACAGGGAGTCAGTATATTAGATCTGCATTCATACTGAGCGTTAAACTGTGGTCTTTCTCTTCTATGTGTAAAAACTTTAAAATAAAAACAGACGGTTGAGAAATATGAACGTTATTAATGTTTTTTATCCAGAGAAACCAGAGCTGTACTGTACTGTAGTTGATATTCAGCAGGGAAGCACTAACTCCCGCCCTGMAACAGCTGGCCAATGAGAACGCGTCACTGAAATTCGCGCCCTACAGCAGCTAGCCAATGAGAACGCAGCCCTGTAACTTCCGCCCCCTCGTATATAGAAGTGAAAAAATGGTCAAATTCAACAGCGAGCCTGTGTTGTGCTCGGAAGCACTTACCTGTGTCTCTGTAGAAACTGCACATAATATCTAAAATAAATGTTTAAACTTTGTGTGTTTGAGCCATCATGCTCTGCGTGTATCTCTCTAAACAACAACAATGTGGCGTAATCTCATTTACAAGTAGTCAGAAGGTTGCCTAGCAACCATTATTGCGCGTCAATCACAGGCGCGAGTGAGGCGGTTCTGGCAGAAATAGATATTATTTATATTTTGTACCTACAAATGGAGAAAGATTTTTAAAAAAGTATTTAATGAGTTTCCCAAAGGACGRCGGGACTAGAAGAGAGGATTGAGACTGAAAGGAGGATGAGGAGACCAGAAGGTGGCGCTAAAGCCGCACAGTGGAGGCCAACCGCCGGTAAACAGATTAATAATAATAATAATAATAATAATAGTGTTTTGCTTGTGCACGCAATCGTTACAAAAATGAAGGCAGAATGATTTATTATTATTATTATTCAAAGACCCCCACGAATCAGTTTTTGTTTTCAGTGTCAATTTAGAGAAAAAAAAACTACAATGAAACTTTAATTGCCGCATGTTTGTAAGACAAACGAAAACTGAGTAAAATCGGATGTCGATTTGGAAATATATGCCTAATATGGAGATATTTTTATTCATATACAGTATACGGAGATATTAGTTTTGTGTGTGTATATAGATAGAGATAATATATATGGACATATTAGTTAGGTTTTAGTGATTTGTTATATAGTTTGTGCTGATCCAGATGCTTATCATGGAAACTAAGACAGTCAGTTTATTTATTTATATTTTCAGTATAATGTTATATAGATGTTTAAACCTGATGATGGGGTCAAAAAGACAACAAAGTAGAAACATCTGTCCTTTACAGCAAGATCATAGGGGTGTCTAGAGCCAATCCCAGGAGATTTTGGGCACAAGTCCCACACATACATTAACTACAATCAGTTTGGGAACAGCAGTTAGMCTAACCTGCATGGTTTTGGACTGTGGGAGGCAACTGGGGCACCCGGATTAAACCAAGTATGAGGAGAACATGCAAAACTCCATGTACACACACCTGAGGCAGAAATCGAACTCTCGACCCTGAACGTGCGAGGCCACAGTGCTAACTCCAGAGCTGAATAGTATTCATTATTCAGTTCAAGTAAATTTTATTTGGATAGCACTTATAACAATTGACATTGTCGCAAAGCAACTTTACACAATCAAAAGAATTATATAAGTTTGTATGAGACGTGAACGTGTATTAATCAAAATATTATACTAATTACTTTTCATTTATTTATTACATATTTATTGTTGTTTCTACTTTGCCATTTTTCTGCTTTATATACCATCTGCAGGTTTGTACTTACTATCTAAATCAAACAAATCAATTTCATTAATATGTATATGTATATATGAATATATATATATGTGTGTGTGTGTGTGTATATATTTATATATATATATTCTTATATACACATCTAGAGGAGTAACCAACATTGTACTGAGCTGCACACTGTGTTTAGGATTTAGGAAGTCTGACACTCTCAAAACATAATTTTGAAAATTGAAAATACCCCCACAAAAGTCTTGGTTTTTGTGTTACCTTTAATCCATTTTAGATAGATATTCCCTTAGTTTCCTGCAAGCTACAGAAGAGCAATTTATTGAACTGGCCTGGACAAAAATGATAGGACACTTAACCTAATATTTTGCTGCACATACTCTTGAGGCAGTCAGTGCAATCAAGTCATTTCTCTCAGTGAGACTTCTGCACCTCACATCAGGGGGTCTGGCCCATTCTGACCCAAACTGCTCCAGCAGTCTCATGTTTGAAGATGCTTTTTGCATGTTTCAGCTCTTTCCTCAGATGGTTAATAGGATTTATACCAGGGCTCATAGAATGCCACTTCTATTATAATAGTCCAGTGTTTTGTTCTTGGGTGTTTTTATCTGTGTGTTTTGGGTTGTTATCCTGTTGTGGGACACACATGACCTGTGACTGAGCGTTCTGACACTTTAAAGTACATTTTGCTCCAGAGTGCCTGAGACAAGTCTTGAGATTTCATTGTACTCTGAACAGATTCAAAACACCCTGTGCAAGACAGAGGAAAGCAGCCCTCGAACATAGCCAAGCCTCCTCCATCTTTCAGTGTTCTTTTCTTTAAAAGTTATATTTATGCAGCTGATGTGACTTGCCAAAAAGAGCTCCAGTTTTATCTAGTTTGACATTCTCAGAGAAGCACTGTGGCTCGTCACTATTCATTTAGAGAAATTGCACTCTGGCTTTTGTATGATTTGCTTTCACCAGCAGAAGTCCTCCTGGTTCCATTAAGTCCGCATTTGCTCAAACATTAATGAACGGTGCAATCCGACACTGATGTATCTCGACCCTGGAGTTCATCTTAAATCACTTGGGAAGTTGTCCTTGGCCCGATGGTTACTATTCGTATTATTCTTCTGTTTAATTCGATGTTCAGGGAGGTTGATTTCAGTCCCATGAATCCAAAATATCCAAATAATATTTGCGACTTTCGTCACAGGAATATTAAACTACTTAGAGCCTTTATCTTTAACATGCATGTAGATAAATTTTCTTCTGATCTCCCATCTTTTGCTTTCTCTGGTCCATGTTCGATGTGGTAGACACCATGATACGAAACACTATCAGAGACTACATCACCATTTAAGTAGGCGGACTACAGTCAGCATCTTGCTATGTAGAATTTGTCCACTAGATGGCAGTACAATCAGTTAAATGAAGCTTCTGCATTAAACCTTGTGGTGAAAGTGTAAATCTAAATCACCTAAATCTTGTCATCACTACGTCACTCCTCTCTAAGCTTGGCTAACTGTTGTTGACTTCGTCAAGCACTCCCGGGCTGAAGTACACATCCAGAGTCTAAAACCGAGCTTCATCAGCACCTGCAAACACAGTCGAGTTTAAAAGTGTAAAAGAGGATTTTTGGATTTCATAAAGGACAATGAGTGATCTTGAACTAACAGCACTTAGCCTCACTTTCCAACTTAACCAGCAGTATGTTTTTTCCACATTTCTAATGGAAGCAGTGGTGTAGTGATGCCTGGACAAGTGCGTATACTGTAAAAAAGTGACCCATCCAACAAAAATGGCTTGTGTTATGAAAAGTTACATGTAAGACTACTCTTACACATTTACATCCCATTAGAAAGCCAGGCCATGAGCGGTGATGTAGCATTGTGAGAGGATTTGTGCCGACAGCTATTTTTTGTTTGGACAGTTCGCTTCATCTTCTATACCATTTGAACTGTACAGGGGTATGGAGGGGATGGACTTTGTGCACGACGCAGGGTATCCCCTTGACACACACACACACACACACTGGGCAATTTGAGAGGAAACCAGAGTACCTGGAGACCCACCAACCACAGGGAGAACATGAAAACTCCACAAACACACACACACACACACACACACACACACACACACACACACACACACGTCGGTGTGACCTCTAGGGTCGAGGGTTGATTCCCGCCTTTGGCCTGTGTGTGTTTCAATTATTTTACACCAGTATTAAATCCATATAATAAATCCTTGAATGACTTATGAACGCCATCACCATTGTTATGTGGAAAAGTTTTTTAACTCGCGGTCTGGGATGCAATGCAAGTGAATGTTTTGTTACTTAAACGTGACCATGTGTACCACCTTATCCCTCTCTCCTACAGTGGTCTACACCACCTGAAATACTGCAGAGCTTCCGGGAAAAAAAAGTTTGGGTCGCCACACCCCAGTTATACGATCTTGGAAGAATGAGCCATTTTCCGTCTCTAAATGACCTTCACGACTTCACCAAACAGAGATCGACAGAAGGCTGTGAGCTATGCCTGCCTGTTATACTGAAAGCTACTGACTGCACCATATCACTCTTTCCAGGTTTGGATCACATTTTCCTTTGCCAAAATTTTATATATGATATTTAACATCAGTGCACCAATAGATTAGATGTAATGTATTATGAGCTAGGGTAAGGCTTCATTTAAACTGCAGATTTACACAAAAAAATCACAGATATTGAAAAATCACAGGTCGATATTGATAAGTGTTAGAGAGAGGGAAGCATGTTTTTTATCCCCCTAATATTATTGAATTGTTGCAGACGGCTGTAATTAGTGTAAAATGGAAAAATCAATTACTTTATATCAACGCAAAGACATAAATTTATAGATGAATTAATTTTTGGCGACAGGGTGGCTTAGTGGATTCCCGCATCAGGTCTGTGTGCATGGAGGTTGCATGTTCTCTTCGTGCTTGGTGGGTTTCCTCCGGGTTTTCCAGTTTCCTCCCACAGTCCAAAGACATGCAAATTAGGCTAATTGGCGTTTCTTAATTTTGCGTACTGTGTGAATGTGTGTGTGGATGTCGACCGGAGGTCCCACCATAGTCGTAAAAAAGGAATAAATATAATAGTCAGCAATGGTCTCCACGGTCCCTAGTTGGATTACAGCGGTTCCTAGATGGATGGAAATTAATTAATGGATGGTTGTTAAATCTAAATTAATTCTGGAGCCTACGGTTTTTACAAGTGGGAAAAACAGGCTGTATTTAAAGTAAATACACCAATAAATGACATTGAAGAGCTTATAGGGCTGAGTAAGCACAGTCAATCTGCTGTGCCCTCGAGAAAGACCCGTAACCCTCAACAAATACCATACATRAATGAATTTAGATATTTTTTAGGTTATGACTCAATTTCTTTCACAATTTTTATCCATTTTTTCTAGCTATGCCTGTTAGGATAACATGTAGATCATATTTCATGAACTACAAAAACATAAAGCAACACTCATATGACTGCCAGATGTTGCCTTTTACATTTTTGGACAGATACACTCTTAACATTGCAACTACAAGGAATCTTTGTCCATAACTAGCAGTATTAAGTAGCCAGTGGCATGTACTTCTTGTCTGTTGAAAGTTTGCTTACACTAGATTTAGGAGGGGGGAAAAACAAAAAAACTAATTGAGGTATGTACTTAAAAGGTAATGTTTTACAAACTGCTGCATGGCTTGGAGCCGGTGGTTGTGAAACGTGTGTTCAGAAATGTTTAGCTTACAAAGACTCCAGACTTTCTTCTACAGCATGTATAAATAACATCGGTMACATGTTTTTCGTCTCGTCTGTGAATCCGCAGGTGACAGTTTGTACCCTGAGAAACCTGATAGCAGTTTGTCTACAGAGAAGTGTTTGGAGGAGCTGCAGAATGACAGTCCCAGTCAGCACCGCATTGTGTACCACAGTCCTTACGAAAGCTCAGTCTGTATGAACATCACACCTAAATACAAGCATCTATCTCCACTTACCCTTTCAGAGTCCAGGCATCATGACAACAAGCTCTAACTGCTTTTATATGAAAAAGTGTTCTTAGGGTACAACAATTCACCTGAMGTAGGTGCCTCATCGCCTTACATGGTTTAATATTGCAAAATATGTAACATTTAAAGTTGATTGAGGTAAACCAGAGAATTAAATACTCATTTAACTTCTCAGTCAGGCGAGCTGCCCGTTGTAGCATGTGCAGTAGAATTTATATATTTGACTCAGTGAAAAGCATCAACATATTAAGTSTTGTCACACAACACTAATAAAGAAAAGAAAAATTGGTTTAATTTATTAATTCATTAAGTGTGCCTGTGCTACATGTCCAGTAGGTCTGAATGGCTTTGTGAATGTGTGTGGTGGACTGATTTTGATGGACTGATTTTCCATGCATGGTGTATTCCCACCTCACACCCTAAAGCAGTTACAGCGGATAAATGTACAAATATAATCTACTTCTAATGAAACTGTTCTAGTATAATAAACAGTAAAAAAGTTGGTCTACATTCAAGATATTTGGGGGGGAAAAAAAACTTGGGAGGACACAAGATGTTTTTATGGAATTTTTGTCTGTCTTGTTGCACACATCACACAAAAACTACTGAATAAATTTTTACCTGTGTATTTGTCTGAGCTTGAGGTAACATGTAGGCTTTGTTTCATCGCAATTGGTAAGAGAAGATATGCTACTTATAAAGTGCCTCATAAAAGCAGCAATAGTAGTTATGGCCCTCGCAGTATAGTCACAGTATGCATCATAGCTATAGTATTTCTGGTATTATGCAGTAATTCATAATTAGTAATTATATATAATAGGAACAAAAGATTTAGATTTTTTTTTTATTTTAGAAATTTGCTTCTAGCTTTCAAGGACAAAAAAGAATGATGCATGTATGTGCTTTTGCATATTGTTTTTCTAACATGGGAGGTACTGTGGCAGTTTCTTGTTTCACTTTCGTTCTTGTGAGCCGAGGCTGATGTGGTAAGAATAGAATGAAATGCAAGGTAACATTATCAATCTAGAAAGAGTACAAGAATAAAGGAAAAGAGGAGAAAAGATCAGATACAAAGGGTGTGAATCTTTTCAGTTTAATCAGACAAACAACCCGACCAAAGAAACTACAAAATGACTTCGTGTTGTATGCACGTTGCTATACTTCTGTGGAGACAGTAGCATGAAAATTTTAAACTTCCATTACAATTTAAATAAACCTCAACAGAAAACATTCAGATAAGAACACTCTTCTAGACATCTATGAACTCCTCACTCTACAATTCCAGTGAAAACCATAACTTAAATGACAAAAAAAAAGGAAAAGAAAAGAAAAATCAGCTTTTAATTAAACTGAAGGCTGCTTCAAAGAATTAATTTGTTTAGACTTATATGTTTGGTCATGGTGGCAAGTTCTACATGGCTCCACTTCTTAGGATTTCAAATTCACATTGCGAAACAGAACTTGGAAGTAGAAAAAGGCAAAAACTGTACAATTTCTTACTATTAAATACAATCACTCTGTACCAATAATGACAAACATCCCACAGGTAAGTTTTTCAGAGTACATTTAAACAAACAGCAGCTTAAAATCTAATATAAAATGGCAAAAAATTGCAATGCTAAACCCAATTTGTCAACAAAAGGACTTTTTCGCTAGCAATCAACTGTTGAAATAAAAGCTAGTGATAGCAGGGTGCCAAATTTTTCAAAAGGGGAATTTTTTAGAGGGGAAAAAAARAGACATGAAAATATAGCTTGTAATCGGGAAGGGAGAAGCCGTGTTCATGAAAAGAAGGTTTTACTCCTCAAATAGTAGACACAGTAAAGGCAATACTACAAAATAGAGCTGTGGCTAGACTGACAAAGAACTGAACCATTAACAGATTTGTCAGAATTGGGGAGAAATGTGGGATTCTTTCCATCAACATACCAAAAATTTTCTAAACAGAACAGCCTGAATTTGCGAGGACTGGGTCGGTATGAGAAGTCATTACAAAATCCATCTACAAAGTCCACTTTCAAACAGTTTAACACGTGGTTATGACTAGATTTAAAATCAATTATTAAAACGGGACCACATTGGAAGAGCAGACAGACATGAAAAATACATAAAATATGTGACCAACAGCAACATGCAAAACTTTTGGCACCATTTTATTCATTTTATAATTTTTGTCTTTTTTTTCGTTTTTTTGTTGTTGTTTTTAAACAGAACTAAATCACATTTTGCTGAGGATGTCAGTGCAGTTACAAAGAAAAACATGCATACTTTCATATATACTAACTGTGACATGAACTCAATTTTGCTCATTTTATGCACTTTTTATTTCAGACTAATCCTGATTTTCACACAATAAACAAAACAAAAAGAAAAAACATGTGCCTATGGTATTTTGACACACTAAATGGAAAAAAGGAAGAAAAGTAATTCAAGTGTCTGTCACACTGTTAAGGAACTCCCAAAAATATCCATCAAAGCCATCAAAAATCATGCCGACTAACCTAGCACAACATTACAAGGTTATCCTCATTTTCAGCAAAATGTGACTGCAAAAACCCTAAAAAGGTGTACAAGTGAGAGATAGAGGAAAACACACCCACACACAAACACACACACACAAAGTGATTCTATAAATGGATTGGCTGCTTTCAGAGGAAAACAAATGAGTAAGAAAAAAAAAAGAGTGCACTAGAAAGACTGCTCTAAAACAATGAAAAATAAAATTAGCTAAACAAACAAAAATTTTAACTGGGTAATGAAACGATGAAAATTAAAAGCCTCTGCACAATCTAGTGGTTATGTTTTGTAACTTCTAGAAAAATAGACTCTGTTTTGAACAATATTCAAGAAACTTTTTACATTTTAGTTAATAACAGCAGTCTTTCTAGCGCCCCCTATTGGCAGCACAAACAGAAATGAACACCACACAAAACACAAACAAAATAAGTAACCACTAAGCGTCAAAAGTTAACAAACAAAACAAAAACAAAAAAGGTCAAGGGTGAAAAATTTCAAGCGTCAGAGAAGCGAAGAGGACAACGGACTGGACGATGAACTTTTGACGTCACATCGACATGCTAGGGAAACGATGAACAAACGGGCACGAAGATATCTAGAACAAAACAAAAAAAATAACGAACAACAAAACTAGGTTAAAGCCACAACAGAAAAAAGGAGAGGAGAAGAAACAGAAAATCATGTAAATGATTATCTCTGCATGGAGAAGGTGGGGGAGGTGGGGGGTAGGAGGGGTCACAGGTACACATTACTTACTTTGGATAGAACATTGAATGCAACACAGGGGATAAGAAGAAGGAAAGTGGAAAGGAGAGACAAGCAACATGCCCAAAAGGAGTTAAGGGGAAAATTTACATTCAACACCACCAAGAGACAACAAACAGTGTCTACCACAGCTAAAACAACAAAACAGGGATTATTATTTTAGGTAGGTAGCTAGGGTTTTTAATATACTTCTGAAAATAAGAAAATGAAAAAGCAATTGCCATCAGCAACATTCAAACCTAAGCTGATGATGTTTCAGCTCAGGACTTTTTTTTTTTTTTTTTTAAGTGCCAACTCAAATAGCTGTAATTTCAGACTCAAAAAACTCTTTGTGCTTTAAAGATTTTCCAGACCTCTTTAAGTGTACATAAGTTCAGTTTGTGCTTGATCTCTGAATCCTATCAGGTAATGCGATAGACAAAGTGAAGGCAGCTTACTAGTTGTGCATATAGGTCCTATAATGGGCAAAAGTGGCAGAAATGGTTAGATACGTTTACAGTCCAGAAACGAAACGGTAATAACTAAATGACAAACAGCCACAGTATGTATATTCAAGTTGCAAGAAATTAAGACAAATGTATCCAACAAGCAGCTTGTATAGGACTGTTTGGCACATCAGTGAAACTATGCAACGATCCCGCCAGTGTGCAGCTGCTTTCTTTAAGGTTCCTAACCCAGCACTTCTACACAATGACTTCTCCTTGGACTATAAATCAGCATTACAACAACAATGATGTTTTCTCCCCCCAACAAGTATAGAGTAGTAGGAGCAAGTTATGGGCAGAGTCCACAAGTAACATAATCTTTGGATTCAGAAATGGACATTACACTAGAACGCCCTTTAGGGCTGACTTGGTTTCATACAATTGTGTTTCATGTGAACTGTTTTACAGAGGCACAGACCATGGATTGAGCATTCACAGGACCAGAATTGAAACATCGAAGGAGTTCCAGGGTTCAGACTAAAGCTACTGTGGCTCAAGAATACATGAATACAGTTCTATGAATACTCGGAAGTTGCCATCTTTCATATAAAAGATTTTTTTTTTTTAAACAGTGTTATAATTTGAATCATTGATTAATACTCATTATCGTAGTAAAAGAAAGCTATTTTCTTGTATGAGTGAAATCGTACAGGAGGCCATAACATATGTGATATTAATTTGGCTATACCAGCTCGTATTCAAAGGGCAAATGCAAGAAAACYTCAGAATATTGCTTATTTATAATATATAATGTGATGCTGTAAATCAGTCAGTGATTTAACTGGGTATATAGTTAAACTAAATTTTAAATTGTGCATACAATGATGCACAACTATACTCCTCATTGGGGAAAAACAAAAACAAACAAAAAAAAACTGACACCAAGAGATAAAAAGGTACTGTTCCTGCGATTAGTTAGGAGATATATTTTTTAAAAAGCTTTGATGCGTATTTGTGAGGCTTAGGGGGTTTCTTCCCAATTCTACAACTTTACCTGAACCCTGGAAGAGCATCAGAGAGACTTCAGCACCCCGAGAGCTATGCATGAACTCTTGATACAATTTTGAGTGTTGGACAAAGACAATACATTTAGCTAAAAAGGGCCACACGCCTGTTGCTTTAACAATTTGTGAATGTATTCACAAAACTTTACATCAGGATTCTACAAAATACTGTTGAATTTTCTGAGTGATTATTAAACATTTTAATTCAGAGAAATAATTTACGCAATATTATAAAACCTCTATAAAAATAGAAAAAGGCATAATAGTTAAGTAATATACACAATCTGGTCAATGGTTTCTCTTCCATGTCCATAAAAACACCAAGACCCTGTAGGCCTCAAATATTAATGAAATGATTAATCTTTCCTTGTTATGATAAATATTTACTAATCGTAATTGATTCATGAATACAATTTTACGTGTACAGAGTAACTTAGACATGCGAAACTAGAAGGAGGATGGAAAAAATCAAAAAGGGGTAAAAATGAAACAGTTACTTGGTTATTTCACAATAATATGAAAAAAAAAATTAATAGCAAGTGTTTTTTTTTTTTCTTCAAGCACTATCTGTAATTTTAGAAAGACATCACACTCAGGATGCAATTATTGCTGTACGCATACAACAACCACTTGGACTGAATTGAAAGTAAAACTAAATAACCACCCTTTTACCCCAGGAGAAAAAAAAACAAACAAACAAAAAAAAAAGAAACAACAGCAGGCAACTTGAATGTCATCTCTCCAAAAGTTCTACATAATACTTTGAATGTCATTTCCGTGGCACGAAGTGACTTCAGCAGTGGATAGGGATTAATTAAAATGCCTTGGGCAAAAATTAAAGTGGCTTGTGTCCTTGAGGTGTCAAATAAGAGAATGACTGTATGTGAAACGCATACAAATATCTTTAATCTTTCCAACCCAAAGTAAATTATATGAAGGACGCTCATTTGGTACTAATCAGGTATTATGCTTTAGGCTAAATTTCAGTTAATTCGACTGATCAAAAAAATGAGGCAATCCTGAGAGTAAACATGACATCCCTACATCCCTGTCAACTGACCAGCTTGTGCGGAGTAACATAATTGTACGTGCTTAAAAAAAACCTGCAGGAAAAAAAAATTGAAATATACCAAATATAAGAAATTATGATTTTTTTTTTTTTGGTAGGTGAAAAATAAATACATTTAATGAAAACCACTAACAAAGATCTTTGTCATCCAAAAACAAACTTTCACATCAACCTATTTTAAATAAATTAGCAGTATTTCAAACAAATAAATAAATAAATTACTGAAATAAATAGACAAAACAATAAAAAAGGCATCTATGGAAACAGAGTCTGATGAAGAGCAATTTGACATTCAAGATGCTCCAAATCATGGTGACAGAACGATTATCGATTGCATGTATGCAGCAGACCTCCAAATTCTATTTAAAAGGCAGCTTACAAGGAGGCATCAGTTTGACTATCCAAGTATACGATTCGAGTCAATAGTGTAAACACAACAGGTAAATCTGCAGGAACATGACTGGGATGAGATAATGACTGTGGAACTGAGAGCAGTCGGTGACTGGCTTTCATTGTGCAACATCTTTAGATGAACGATTTGTACACAGMAAAAGATTAAATATGGCACCAAAATGGTAAGAAACAAAAATATCCAAAACATGAAGCCTAACAATTTGAAAGAATTTCTTAGCCGAACAACCTCAATTTTGCATGTTGCTTTTCCTTTTCTTTGTGATGTTTTTTTTTTTTAAGAAAGAAGATATGTAGGAAAGGTAAACAGGAGTGAAGGAACAGTAGGAGAGGGTTAAGGGTGGGGCAGGCGTTTGAACTTTTTCCAGTGTCACACTCAACTTACCAGAAACACATTTTCAAACCAAGTCCATTTTAGAGTAAAAGCACTCAATATGGCTTGCTGTCGTTTTTGGATCGTTTCAGTTGAACCTTCAGTCGTTTCATTCCGATCTGAAAACCGTTCATTGACTGAATGGCCGCCTGGGATGAAACGGGATTGTCATAACTCACAAAGCCTGCAAATAAATAAATAAATAAATAAATAAATAAATAAATAAATAAATAATGAAGAGCGATCCCCATAATCATAAGCATAAAAAAGGAAATGTATCAATCATTAGCTAAAATAGTTTAAATAGCTTAAACTAACTACAGAGGAGCAATTATTTATTTACACTGGTACCTCAGCATTTCAATTTAAACGGTTCCAGAGGCGAGTACGTAAGGCGGAATTTCGTATTGTGAAATGTATTTCCCATATGAAAATGTAAATGCAGATAATCTGTTCCAGCCATCCAAAAATATTTTGGTATGATTTTCAACACTATAATTTAATTTTTGCATATATAAACATTTAAAGTAAATTAAGTAAAATATGAAAAACACATTAAATCTCAATTTATGAAATGAAACTGAAAGTGTCTTAGTTTTCTTGGAACCCATGATGATATGTATTCACGAAATCTTGCAGAAATGGCCAAAAAAAAAAAAAAAAAAAAAACACACACATAACTCGCTTCGCTTTCCACCAACGCAAAACAGTTTTGTTTGTGACTGAAATTATGAGTTCCGTTGCTCAAATGCCCAAAAACTCTTCTTTTGTAAAAAATTTTGTTCTTAGAAAGTTTGCAAATTGTTCGTGTGCTGAGGTACCACTGTATTTATTTTCCAGCCCTGGATAGGTTTTGCCAAATAAAAAAATATCCAAGCCATCTTGGATATATGGATAAAGTAGACAGATTACCAAAAAAATGTAAATCAATGGGTAAAAAAGACGGTCAGTAGCAACCCAAGTCTTTTAACATCTTACCAAAACATTTGCTGAGGTTAGTCTGTTTGTCTATGAAAACCTTGGCAGAGATAACATTGCCAAAAGGCATGAACATCTGAAGCAAGTCCTGGTCACCAAACTCCTGTGGCAGGTGATAAATGAAGAGATTTGCACCTTCGGGACCTGTGGAGGAATACAGAGTAGAGTCAGGGGGAAGAATAAAGAGTGGCTGTACAAAAAAAAAAAAAAAAAAAAAAAAACAACAAGCTAAAGAATTAAGTCAAGTCAATTTATTTATATAGCGCTTTTAACAATTGACATTGTCGCAAAGCAGCTTTACACAATCAAAAGAAGTAAGTTTGTATGCAATGTGTATGAATCAAAATTATAAGAATTAAGGGATACTGTATATAATAACTCAGCTTTTGTTGCTGTTGAAAGAAACAAATAATGCAGGAGGGGGGTATATGAGAAACAGATGAATGATTTTTTTTTTTTTTGCGCGAGTCTCAGGTCCTCCACTTTGTAGAGTTTTTGTGGAGARTGTGAACTCCACTATAGGTTTCTGACAAACTAAGTAGTATTCCTAAATATTGAACAAGTAACCTATGGTTTGAAGAAAAGGGGTCCCTCAACTGTAAAAACACACACCTGTGGTTGGTTATGCCAAATGCCAGAGGTCAGCTTATGAGACTATAATAAATACTTGACAAAGAATAATAATGATTAAATAAGAAATAATAGCGATAAAAAAAATGAAACGCATAGAAACAGCATCCTTGCTAAACCAATTAAAAGTTTAGCCATATTAGTATTAAACTGAAATCAACTCAGCAGCAAAATAAACCAACAGTTTAATAATTATTAGCYGTGCTACTCTTAATACTGACCTTCTTTCTGGCTGCCAGCAGCACTGATGCTCTGCTGAGAAAGTAGGCTCTGGTTATAAAGACTGGGTAGGGCAGCGGCTGCATACTGCTGGATCCCAGAGTAAGCTGCCTGTGTCAAGGCCTCCATCGTGCTGCCCGAGCCATTAGACAGGCCTCCGCTGCCCAAGCCGCCATTCAACGCAGCCATGCCTATGGAAACACGGCATAGATGTTTTGGTATTTTTAAAAAGATTGTTTGTACTTCTATTGTACTTGTTAATACTATATCCTAATACAAGACAGAAATGACTTTTCTTTCCTTTTTATGGGAACACGAACATATTTGAAGTTTGAGAAATATCCATGTGATTTACTAATTCATCATTAAGAATTTATTTGTTAAACTATTTCTCTCTCCTACAAATGTCATGGTAAGTGCTATGTACTGTACATTTGCTTTGTGGAAGGGCAAGTGTTTGTGTTTGCATGCTTATGCAAAGCATGTACGTTTCAGGAGTTTCTTACCTGCTAGTGAACTCATGTTGAGGCCAGCGCCAGCACCTGCAGCCAGGGACTGCAGAGCACCCAGAGAAGCCATGGGATTTACAGATGAATTAGTACTCGAGGTGGGAGAGGAACCTGCTGAAGAGAAAGCATAGAGAAGAGGAAGGACAGATTGATAAGGACCAAAATATTACAACAAAAAAACGAAACAAAGAACAAAACCATCTATGATAAAGGAAGGGGAAAAGAGAGACCTGAGAATTTAAGTGCTAAGGCAACAAGGAGTTTCCTGTACAAGCATGCATTTAATAAACATTACAGCAAACATGGGTATTTAGACAAAGAAAAAAAATACTACAAAGCCCAAGGCTGTTAAGCAACACAGAAAATACTAGTGACCTATTAGTTTTAGCAACTGGCCAAAAAGTCTGTCCAAGGTCTATGTAGTTGGCATGTTGCTGAGGCAAAGCTGTCCACAGGAGCTCARGTATACTGGAAATGTCTAAATTGTTAGTGGCAGTTTTGCAAATGAATAGATTCCCTGGGAATTTCCACAGATTAAAAAAAAAAGTTTATAAACTGGCAAAAACATATCACATTAAATTAATATTGGATTTCATAGCCAACTCCAATGAGATGCTTTATAAAGGGTGAAAAAAATAAAGAGCAGTTGGATACAAAAAATGTTAGTGTCAATGTTACACTACAGAGCTGGCATTATTGGATAAGAGAGATTTTTWAAAAAAAAAGCAGAACGAACCCTTGCAGCCTTCCCAGGCAGAGAGACTCTGTTGTCCGGAGGCCGTACCTGAGCTAGTAAGCGCACTAAGTGGCGAGCTGGACGTTGTTAGTGCACTGCTGCCGCTTGGAGTTGCCTGAGTGGCACTCGCTGCCGCTGCCAATGCAGCCAGATTCTGCATGGCATTCAGACCTGAACATGTATGCAGATACAAATCCAAAAAGATTTTAATTGCAATGATACTTAAAGAAACAATGAATTTAAAACACTCTGCATCTTAAATAAAGTTCATAATGAAAACTTGCACAARAATTGTGTTAAATGTGTTTAAGTGTTTCTGTAATAACAGTTGTGTTCGTCTCTGCATTGAGTTTGCTTAATTCGTAAAAAAAAGGCACTGGGATTTTTCACTTCATACAAAGTGATTATCTTGCAGAGCTGTTATCAAGGTTCTACAAGCTAATTCCTTATTTACGTCACACATACAGCATGTCCCAGATTACCTTAATACACAACTAATTTAAGCAGTTTGTTTTTTCCCCCCAATAAATCGCCCAATAAAAAAAAACAGTCAGCAGGTTATAGTTACAGGTAGTCCTCGACTTACGAATGAGTTCACTCCCAGGAGCACGTTCGTAAATCGGATTTGTTCTCAAGTCTGACAAAGTGAGTCTTGTACGCCTTTGATACGAATATACAATGTAAAACATACTAATCTATTTGACTAAATCTGTCCCCTTTCCACACACTGCCATCATGTGGCCAAAAACCGTGATCATGCTTAAAGAAATTAATCTCACATATGTTTAATGTAACGGTGTTGTCTTTGCGCGTTTAAATCACAAGGGGAATCCCAGATTACACACACACCGCCTGCACGCATAAACGTAAACACTTATCTGTTGGGATTTATTTTTACTTTTTTTTTTAAAAGGTCAAGTGCAG
>QMIH01000256.1:439764-516359 GCA_003987875.1 Clarias batrachus | reverse complement strand
CTTTAGCCCAAACGCGTCTCTTCTGCTTGTTGCCTGTCCTTAGCAGTGGTTTCCTAGCAGATCTTCTAGCATGAAGGTCTGATTCACACAGTCTCCTCTTAACAGTTGTTCTAGAGATGTGTCTGCTGCTAGAACTCTGTGTGGCATTGACCTGCTCTCTGATCTGAGCTGCTGTTAACCGCCGATTTCTGAGGCTGGTGACTCGGATGAACTTCTCCTCCGCAGCAGAGGTGACTCTTGGTCTTCCTTTCCTGGGGCGGTCCGCATGTCAGCCAGTTTCTTTGTAGCGCTTGATGGTTTTTGTGACTGCACTTGGGGACACTTTCATCAAAGTTTTCCCAATTTTTTGGACTGACTGACCATCATTTCTTAAAGTAATGATGGCCACTCGTTTTTTTCTTCACTTAGCTGCTTTTTTCTTTCTTCTTTACCTTCTCATTCAAAGAATTTGAATTTGTGTACGCAAACTTTTGGTCTGTACTGTATATTCCCATGAAAAAAAAAAAAACTGTGGAGGATATTTGGGGTTTCCGCGAACAATTATTAGCGAGGCTCTAAAGAAAACTCAGCGAGCGACTGAGGCTGCTACCTATGGGTCACGACTTTGCGCGAGTCAACTGTACTTTAACAGAAATGTAAAAATCCTCACAACTATCAGTACCAATGATGACATGTAAATAATAAATGTAGTCTTAAAAGTGTGTGTGATGCAACTTCAACTCTGCTGATGTCCTGGATTAAAAATCAAGGCGGAATGTCCTGAAATCGCCACAAAAGCAATAAAAATCCTGCATTCATTTCCAACAACATATCTTTTTGAGACGGGGTTGTGACGTCAACGACAACAAATTACGGAGCAGACTGGAAATGAAAAATTTGACAATCCACTGTCCTCCTTAAACCTAGATGGGATCATCGTGTCGCAGCGAAACAAGCTCAGAGCTCACAAGGATTAAGTGTTATGGTATGTTGTATACATTATGCACTTTGTTATGAATGTGTAATGGACAGTCCGCGGAAAACTGCCGTGCAAAAAAGAGGCGCTAGAAGATAATGCTGATCAGTATTTGTTCCATCGCATACAATGCAGACTAAAAAAGTGATTCTATTAAAAAGGGTTGATGTAATTCTTGTGATTTCTCTTCATCAAATTAGGCTTAATGAGAAGAAGGATTGTTTTAGCTAAATGTGTCAACACCTGGCAGGCTTTAACTAGCACAGTCCATACCTAATACCCAGATTAATGGGAGTCCATCGATTGCTGAAGGAACGATCTAATAAATCCTTTCCTTTGTCAATAAGACAAATTAGGAACAAGGAGACTTCATAGACAGAAAACAATTAAATCAAGTTGCCAAAGATTAGCGATATGTTAAACCAGCTTTATTTGGTTGGTTGCTTTATTTGAGAGATATATTAAACCAGCACTTATTTATAGTGACCCATGATGCAGATTTAAAAATATAGCAATCATAAATGACACATATAGGCTCTGATGGACGCTTGATGGATTTGGCATAATTTTCAACATGAAACAGATTTTCACATCATATCCTATGGGGCATTTTCACTACGGCTGTGCAATGGGAATAATTTACTGCAACATACTAAGACACAAGCCATTATTGTCAGGTGTTGATGCTTTTATAACTTCTTTCTACTGAAACACTACACTTACTGACTGCTCATAAAAAATAAATATAAATATTTTAAAAATAAAAAAAAGATTATGTTCACATTCACATAATATAAGAAATAAAGTTTGATCTTATCACATTCACACCTTTGCTACAAAAACTGCAACAAAATATGACACTTCCTGATCCCAGTCTCACACATCACACACACAAAAAATTAATAGAGTTCTAGGGGACATATTCGGCCATCAGCGAATCAACCGCCAGATTCTGCAAGCACTCGAGTTTCTACTATAATACGGCTCCAAATAAGTTTCTGTAAATTCTCTCAGTAGTCCTGAGCAAGTCCACACACACACACACAGGAATTTTATAAAGTAGTCCCTGAGCAGTGACATAAGGCAACACTTACAATAGTATTTCTCAGATCTGTAAAACTGCTGACTAAACCTAATCAATAGAGTTTTGCTTAGTAGTGCTTTGGGAACATTCTGTGCTTCTGTGTTTACAGTTATTCTCCCAATTAGGATTAAACTGTTCTCGTGGTAGTTATAAAGCAGATGTGGGGGGAAACCGTCTAGCAACAAAAGCTCGATTTACTCAGTCGAAAGCAACTTTTCTGTCGAAAGGTTTCAAAAGTCAGTCTTGTGCCTTGCAGGATACATATTTTATACACACACACACAGCACTAGGTAATTAAATAACAACAGTCAATTGCTACACAAAGGTCAGCTGGTAAGAACTATTGCAGACAAGAACAGTACTGTCAAGTGCATTTACAAAACTTGCACCATGATGAAACTCATCTCTGGAAAGCAAGACCAAAACCTACCTCTAGGGCTGCAGCTATCGAATATTTTAGTAATCAAGTATTCTACCAAAAATTTAATGGATTAATCGCATAAAATGCACCTTTGCTTAATTAAATAGTAATGTAAAATATAAAAGAGAAACAATTATTAATTGTTAATTCTTTTTAGAAAAATCAACTTTTATTTTTTATACAGCATTTTATCAAAAACATGGTCATTACTCACAATACAAGGAATAGCTTAAAATTGACTGAGATGAATTAAGTGCATTAGTGCCTACATTCTTATTTTAAATCCTTTATCCTTTTCTCAGATGCAAAAACTAAAAAAAAAAAAAAAAAGTATTTTAACATTATTTGCTTTTTTAGTGCTTTACACTGAGGTTCACTTAACTAGTTTAAAGCCTTTTCTCAGATAAAAAAAAAAAAAAGGTATTTCAAAAAAAACTAAGGCATACTTTATAATATATTTTTATCGCTCCCTTCCGTTTTACAGCCCGCAACAGAACGCTCCGTCAAATCAACACACATCTAACTGTTTCGTCTCCTTCCGCTTTGTGGGTGACGTAAGCGCTTCTTCGTCGATGTTTACTGGCAGCTTACATCCGGAAGCRCGCTGTATCACGAACAAATACATACATGTGCAAAAACATAGCGCAAGCTTTTAAAATGAATTAAAAGAAGCTTCGAGGCAGAAGATTTTGCCTCGATCATTTTTTTGTAATAGAATTACTCGAGCAATCGTTTCAGCCATACCTACCTCTGCTGCAGAGGAGAGGTTCACTGTATGGTGTAAGCATGTGTAATGAGTAGGTTTGAGACTAATTCACTCTCAGAGTTGAGAAAAAGGCTTTTAACGCAAACGATTTTTGATAATGTAACATCATAAAAATTACTTTCTGTTGCACCACTCGGAAGCTTCTGTGTTCGGTACAGAAGCATTTATAAACCTGAAGCTGATCGGTTGATCACTGGCCACAACCAATCAAAACGAAAACCAGCCAATTCTGGTCACTGGCCGATCTAATGGTTCATCTCCCTTATAAACGGTAAAATATATACATTTGTATTACGCATGTACACGTTTATAAACTTAAGATATCATGAAAACCTCATTTTGTTGTGGTGGTCAAGTTTTGTAGGTGAAAGGTTATAGGAAGAGGAAAAAATTACAGAGTAACTGTACTCACACTGAACTCGAGTTCAGACTGCAGTGGTCCATCATCATCTCTGGCAGAAAGTCCAGCTTAAACGAAGCCATCTCCTCCAACACAAATCCACAGTTGCTTCTCCACAGAGCCACGATGAAAGGCAACAAAGCAAGCTTCAAGTTAAGTTATTGACTTTTCTGCGTCAATAGCAAAAACCAAATCCACACAACGCAGCTTTCCGGTCATGTACGAACAACAACGATGCCACGGGAAGTGCCTTCTTCAAGTAAAGTGTTCAAGATTTAGTGTCTGTAAACAGAGAGACTGAAAGGACTGGGAGAGAAGGTAAGCTGACTTCATTAAGGCAGATCAGGACTCTGAGGGAGAAAAACAGACCGCAAAACAGAGTACCTGAGGACAACAAACTCAAATCAACATGGGGCAAAAAGACACAGCAGTTTAGCTGCTACACAGGGCAATGTGTGCTAATTGCTCCAGGGCTGGACGAACCACTGAAAATCACTCCCCTGATCTGACAATGAAAAGTGCTGATGGATGGAGACTTTTTTGTCAGCTTTTCTCTTAGCCAAGCAGAACGGAGTGCAGCGTCAGGTAAACAGGGTGTCAGATTGATGCAGATAAAAGCGGCTGATCCGTAGACATGAATACAGACCGGTAACACGCTGGTAATCCCTGTGTGGATGCACCCGAGGGGGGCACAATCGAGTTCCGGCACTATGCCACCATCAACCCAGTTTTTTCAGTGAGGAGACTGACTGTGGTCACATGCATGAGTCTTATAACTCATTGGACAATGGTTAGAGAAACTAAGAGAAACTACAGGATGTAATAGCTTGGCTTGTAGAATACAAAGGTTGTTCCAAAACTAAATGAGAGAAGGCGGCTCAACACTTAAGCATGACAATGCCTGTCCTGTGCCAATGCCATTCAAGGATCTCCACAGAGCACACGCATGTAAGCTTAGTTACAGCTATTAACCTGTTAAAAGTTCATTTACAGCATCGGATTCAGCTTTGCAAAGTTTTTTTTAAAAATAGTAATTGGAGAGGAAGAAAAAAAAAAAATCACAACTTGTCTAAATTTTTTTTTTTTTGGGGATTTTTCCCCGATTTTCTCCCTAATTTAGTCGTGTCCAATTCCTTCCCGTCACTAGGGGGCTCCCACATTAAGGCTACTACTTCCACTCAGCCGGGAGGGCCGAAGACTATCACGTGTTTCCTCCGAATCACGTGACGCCAGCCGACCGCATCTTTTCGAACTGCTCGCTCGCGCACCGTTGGGGGCGGCGTAACACATTCGGAGGACAGCGCTATCCGCTCCCTCCGTTGCGCAAGCACACAGACGCCCCTGATTGGCTGTAGAGCCGTTATTAATGTGGGAGCACTAAGTACCTCTCATCCCTCCCCTCTGAGAGAGCTCGGCCAATCAGCTCCCTCTAGACCACCGGCTGCGAGAGGTTACAGCACCACCCGGGATTCAAACTAGCGATCTCCGGATGATAGGGCGAGCGCTTTAACCACTGCGCCACTCGGAGGCCCAACTTGTCTAAATTTTAATGATAACGAATAGCAGGTACAACTAACAAGACCAGGTTCTGAGATATTTCCCCCCAACTGTAATTTACACTAGGTGGCGAATAGACAGAATTCACAGACCTACTACAAAAAAATAAATGCATGTGAAAGAGCTCTGGTTATAAGAATATTAAAAAGTTGATTTTCACTCAGCTCACTGACAGTGTGATAATGAACTCTGTCTGCTGGAGTGTTCTCGGTTACCAAACACATCCTTCTGTGGCATCTACATCTGCATCCTGTTCTTACACCAGTTTCCAACTATAAAACAGCCTTAAACATCAAGACTTTGGTTTTGAGGAGTCCCAGAAGAGTTTGTTGGGAAAACCAAGGGGGGGGGGGGGGGGTTGGGCAAACAAGTAAACTGTTAGCAAAGTCAGACTTCTTACTGCGAAAGTAGGTGTCTCTTGGATAGTTTTTGCACAAAAAAAAAAAAAAATAAACCCACCACATATGCTAAAACAATATTTATATATTGAGTCTAGGCCGGGTCCTTGAGGGGTTCGTCAAACAAGAATACCCATGACTCCCTCCTTTGTTTTGGAAGCGGTGATGATTCAGTGGCCCTGTTTCTGAGAGAGCGCACACGCTGCCTCCACACATCTGCTTAAGTTAAGAAAAGTAACTTGTGTATTTAAATACAATTCCACAGTCTGAAGCTATCTCCGATCACTATCTTGTCTCAATAAAAGTGGCATAGTAATAATGTACGCACAGCGCTGCGTTACCACATTAAACGTACATTCACATCAAATACCATGCAGAGATTTTTCAATAATCTCCCAGAGTTATCAACGTTTTTTGTTGGATCACTATCTGACTCCACAGAACTCGATCAGGCGACTGAATATTTAAAACCGACATTTTGTTATACCTTGTAGCTCCAGTTAAAAGGAAAATCATTAGAGATAAGAAACTCGCTCCTTGGTATAATGACCCCACACATTTTAAAAGAGACTGCTCAAAAATTTGAATGCAAATGGCATCAAACTAAATTGTTCATTTTTCAAATAGCTCTCGGTGCTGTTAGATTGTTGTATCTCTCCACTCAAATAACAAAATTAACCSTAGATTTTTATTTAATACCCTAGCTAAATTAACTAGAAATCTCACTGCAGAAATCTCCACAAAAACAACATACAGTAGTGAGGACTTTTTCCAATAACAAAATCGTAAATATTAGCCAAAAAATTCAGCCTTTGAAAATAGACAAATTAATTGATGCAGATAAGCTAACCATGTCAGATAAAAACCTAGAATACTTTAYTCCCCTTGAAAAGGACAAACTAATTTCACTCATCTCTTCTTCAAAATCATCAACCTGTGTTTTAGATCCAATACCGACACATTTTCTCAARCAGATAGTACTAGCAATAACAGAACCCCTGTTGAAAGTAATTAACTSTTSACTCAGCAGTSGGTATGYYCCCAAATCCTTTAAATTAGCAGTTATTAAACCACTAATTAAGAAGCCTGACCTTGACCCCTGTCAGCTGTCTAATTATAGGCTGATATCAAACCTCCCCTTTATCTGTAAGATTCTGAAAAAAACAAACCATCAGTCAGGATTTAGGCCTCATCACAGTACAGAGACAGCACTCGTTAAAGTAGTAAATTACCTCCTATTGGCCACTGATCAGGGTTGCGTCACTATACATGKGTTACTTGACCTCGGTGCAGACACCATTGATGATTCTACTTCGCAGATTAGAGAATTTAGTAGGAGTTATGATAACGACCCATTTAACTGATCATTAGACATTCAGATATCTAAATGGTGCATGTTCTCAAGTGGAGTTTGGTGTTCCAAAGGGTTCAGCTTTAGGCCCACTGCTTTTTTCTCTTTACATGCTTCCGCTGGGCAACATAATTCATAAGTATTTGTAATAATTCATGTTATTAGTTTTCTTTGTTAAGCTGATGACACGAAGTTACACGTCTCAGCAAAACCAGCTTACTAAAGTTGAGCAATGTTTGCAGGACATATGAGAGTGACAGTTAATTAACTTCCTTCTGCTTAATACTGATAAGACAGAAGTTCTAGTTATAGGACCACAAGCTTTTCGATCACAGTAATTTTAAATGTCCTTTCTGTTCCATCAAGTGCAACATTAAAAAACCTCGGTGAGATTATTATAGATATAAGGTAAGGAACAGTCACTAACCGATGCAAAAAAACTGTTGGTTGGACTACGTAACACCTTACTATCTGGTTGTTCAACTAGGTGTGTAAACAAACTTCAGTTAGTCCAGAATTTGGCAGCAAGAGTCCTCACTAGAACCAGAAGATACGAGCAAATCACCCCCATCTTATATATACTGTATATATATATATATATATAGTATTATATACTGCATTGGCTCCCTGTGAAATTTCGCAACAATTTTAAAATACTACTGTTGACATATAAAGCAGCAAATGGTCTCACGCCGCAGTATCTGAGTGAACTGCTAGTGTCTTATGATGTGCCACGCCTACTTCGAACAAAGGATGCAGGCTGCTTGTCAGTACCACGTATGATAAAAACTACATCAGGGGGCAGAGCTTTTTCTTACAAAGCCCCAAAATTACGGAATAGTGTTCAGGACACAGACAGTGTCACTCTCCTCTTCTTTCCCGTTTCCCTACACCGGTCTCTCTCTCGAGCTATACATGTCACTCCTGAGCTGCCAGTGACCCAGACCCCCTCTGCCCCCTGGACCTGTCTGACTCGTCCTGGTGTCCCGCTTCTGGCTGCAGATCTCGTCACATGGATGCCCCATGTAGTCTGCCTGGGGAAGGTTGCACTTTTCCACAAAGACGTTCCTGGCCTCAGCTGATGCTGACACCTGTTCACTGAGGAGTCGTGACTGCAGTTGCTCGATAGTTCAGGACAAAAGTTTCCTACAGTCTACCTGAGCCTCCAATAACGAACTGGAATCCAAATTATCTTACACATCTCCTGTTATACTGAACTTTCAGTCTCACACAGTATGATGCAGATCAATTCCTGCTATCYGTTATCACCCAAATGAGAGTGGGTTCCCTGGTGAGTCTGGTTCCTCTCAAGGTTTCTTCYTATTGCCATCTCAGGGAGTTTTTCCTTGCCACTGTCGCCGTCGTCCTCGGCTTGCTCATCAGGGACAGTCTTATTATTTTGATTCATACATGTTCACATTTCATACAAACTTAAATAATTCTTCTGATTGTGTAAAGCTGTCAATGGTTAAAAGAACTATACAAATAAAATTTTTATTGAAAGTTGTGTCTCCAACAAACACTATTTATTGTTTGAAAACAAAAATATAGTAATTTCCATGAGGGTAAAGAAAATATTTTCAGTCCATTAAAATGAAAAATCAGTTTATACATCACCTCTGATATCTCAGTGTGCACAGCATGTGCGCATTTCATCCTCTGAACTGAACGGCCAACTGATACAGTAGGAACACAGGAAAGAGGATAATTTCTCAAAATATCAGTAATATTAAAAATAGTGCAAAGGTTGACTACCTTGTACTCGTCCACAGTGTGTCTATTCATGGATTACAAGCTGTATAATGCCGCCTACTGTATCGGAAAGTGTAGATGCAAAGGTGTACTTGGGTATAGAACATCATGGGAATAGTCCCTCCTCTAGCCTCTGATTGGCTGGAATTSAGTTTGAACAGCATTGTGATTGCACACGGACAGGTGAAAGAGTGAAAATATAATTTGAGCGAGCGCGAGAGCTTTAACAAGTAAAAATTTAATCTGAGTGCAAATCAGAATTAGGCTTAGTCTGTTTAGGGCTACCTCCTTGTTCAACATCACGCGAGTGACAGCGGAACAATGTAAATGAAGCGCGATGAGAGAAGGAGCGAGGTGATTGAGACAAATCATTCTCCAATCTCTGGCCTGACTGATGAATTAAGTGTTTTTCTTTTACACTCTGAGACTGTGACTGATGCAGCATCTGGGACAGTCTTCCAATAAATAAATGGACACGTGAGTGCAGCGTGATCTGAATGCAGGGAAATGCCCTTTTAATTGAATCGCTGTTATTCAGAAATGAGTGTGTGAATATGACTGAATCAAGATAACTGTTTTGGGTAATGTAGGAAACGTTTAACCAAAGTTTACTGAAAATTTCATTGTAGAGTATATTGAAATGATCACATTAACTTTATACACAGGATTCAGCAAAAGATTTTAATGTTTTAAAGATTGAAGGTCTTTGCACAAACCTTTAAGACGTCAAAACAAGTTTATCGTTTAATTTCCCAGTGACAATTTGCCATCAATAATTTATAGAGCTACAGTGAAAATGACGCTTTGCAGTTGTGTTTCTTGACTCAAACGCTACAGTTACCTAATGGGTTAGGCACAGACAGCTGCATGGTGTGTGTGTGTGTGTTTGTGTTATTCATGGCTTGACTATGAAAGGTTGCTTGCATGCAAGGTGGGGGTGGCTAAAGCATGAGGAACGAGTGTAAGCATATGGTCAGCAGCGTTCAACACCAAAGAAAGAAACAATAAAACAGAAACTACTAGAGAGCAACCTGTTCTGACCTACAAACAGAACAGGCATGCAAGTAAAAAAATTGAAACAAATCATATGATCATTTTAATTAATGTATATTCTGTTTGTCTTAATCAGATTAGCAGTTTGATAACTTGAACTGCAGTCTTGTTTTGAATCCTACAGGGAGTAGTTTTAGGAGGGGGTCAAAACAGGGCAAAGCCACTAACAAGCATTACCATGATGGAATACACGTGTGGTGATCTGAAACTAATTTCAGATTAAAATATCCAACCACTTAATACTGATTTTTTTGAAACATGCATATTAATATTCCTTTTTGTGTCGTCTTTAGGCTCTTATGGCCTGTTGTGTCTTCACTGGGCCCTTTAACCATTTGGATGCTTTGCCTGGGGAGCTTGGCAAGATCAGATTCTTCATAGGAATTTATTATTTAAAAGTAAAGGAGAGAGGAAGAGGTTGCCTTGGCAGCGATACGGCATATTTGGGTGCCAATCCAATCAAATGTGGAAGCAACTGTACCTGAGAACAGAAGTTCTCATCCTCTGAACCTAAAAGCCGTAGCTGATACAGTAGGAAGGCACGCGAGAGCGTTTCACGAGATATGAACAGGCGTAGTGTGAAAACTAACTTCAGTCTTCTCTTCTCCTGTGTATCATGTTTGGCTCACATAAGTAGCATAAGTTCTCCTGAGAACTGAGACCAAAGAGCAATGTGAACGCTGGTCAGCAGGGGAGTTCCTGAGCACGGTACGGATCAATCGTTCCTAATGTGGAAACACAATTTTTGTGCTTCAAGTAACTCTCTACAAAATTAATTGAATTAATTTTGGAATTTAATTTTACTAGCAGTTAATTTAATTATTTTTTTTCTTGTGTAGATTTTAAACCCATTCTTGTGATCTAGGGGGAATTTTTTTTTTTTTAAATCATGCATCTCCCTTCCTGAAAAATATATACATTGACAGTCCCAATAAAAAAATGTTTTTGACCATCACTTATTACTTACTTGCATCAAGGACTCACTAATACTTCTTTTGCATCAACAACCAATCACAAAACCAAGGAGAACCAGGTGCGTATTAGGTTTTTCCTAGGGTGCGAGTATTTCTGTAGCTATTTTTGTGTCTCTGAATGGTAAAGTGTCATGTGACTAGTACACATCATCTACTCATACAGAGGGGAGGAGGGTAAAAAAAAAAAAGGAAAAAAAAAACAAACGAAAAGTGTCCATTTCTTTATTAACTGAAAAACTCTTCCTGATGCAAACAAAGTTCAATCTAGGTCAACGCCACCTTTTTTCCTGTTATTTAAAMAAAACTAACAAAAAAAAAGTACAGTAGGGACATTCACATACAGTCTCAAACATTCATTCCTACTGAAATACAGACTCTCAAAGTCAATCAGCACAGCCCGCCTGCAGTGTGTCAGATAATGGAGGTGTTGCCATGCAGGACTAAAATCCACCCACAGACAGGCAGCTACACACAAGTGGTGTGTGGAGGTTTGTGTGCACGGTTAGCATGTAACCAGGGCAACAGCTCATCATCTAGCTTTTAAACAAATTCACTTCACACAGGTTTATTTCATGCTATTCAAGTGAAAACCTACAGTAAGCTCACAAGGCAAATATAAAATGGGGGTGCATTGGAAATTTGTCAAATAGCTTCAGAAATGGGAGGCTCTTCATCAGAACCGTCAACACTCCAGGCATGAGGATTGAGCAAGTCCTCTTAACACACCTGTTTTAACTCCTCGGTTAATTACCAACGGCTGCATTGCGTCAGTGTGTGGAAAAGGAAAATAGATTTTACACTTAAAAATTGAATCTTGTAATAATATGAAGTGTGTAACACACAAAAACAATGACCTAAAAGCATCACATGGTACATGCATTTTCATATGACATTGTGGCTCCCCATAGCCATGCTCCTAAAATCTAATGCAGCGTTTGACATTGAGAGCATATAATGAGAGCACTTTTCTAAAAATGAATGTGTGCAAGCTTCAAAATATATTTAGGAGCATGTGTGCAAATCAAAAGTATTTTTTTTAAATAAATAAAAATCAGCCAAAGCTGCCACTAATGTTTTCCAAAAAAAATTAAGGTGATAAAATGATGAACTGACCAGCACACGCCAATGCCCATATACAATATCCCAGGATTCTGTATTCTGTGAATGAAGCTGGGCGTGCGCGAGAGAGAACACGTACACACATACATACTGATTCATCTCTCTGATTCATCTCTCTTTGTGTTAAATGAAGCCATCACTTTTCTTACTGGGAAGGGCTTTACATTTAACCTCTCTCATGCACTCTCTCTCTCCCAATCAGACCGGATTAGTGTCCTGCAGGAGTCGTAAACCGTTAAAAAAAAAATAATTAAAAAATTAAAAAAACAGAGCACTTCAAGCTAAAGTACAGTACTCCTGCTGATAATGGCATACTTGTGTCTGGGGAGGATGAAATGGGTTTCTGCAGGGTGGCATGTCTGCGCTTAGTGTGATGAAACCTGAATTTTTTCAACTGAAAGTTGATGTTGAGTAAAGGAAGTAAATAAATCCTCCACAGCTGCGATACGAGTTCATCCTCTATTTTTCTAGCAAATAGAATTTTAACATGCGCTGCCAGAGAACATTGCAGTGGTTCGTTTTAGAGGACAAGCTCACGGATTGCGGCAAGCAGGCAACCGTGTCATTGTTATGGCAATCCTCCACTCTTAACTAAATAATGTACAGTAACAGTAAATTGCAGACATGCACTGTAGAGGAGGCGTGMACTGTGCAAAGAAGAAGGGAGCAGCTGTGTGAAGAAGAGGAGAAGAAGGTGGCATTTGTGAGCAAATAAATCTAATAATTTTGCTTGAAAATGTCTCCTCATATACAAAACATTACTTTCTTCCGAAGGAGCACATGAATAAGTTTAGGAGTACAATGAGAATATTTAAAATCTTGATCGGACTGCAAGCCCAAATATGAATTTTGGTGTGAACAGCTTGTTTTTATGTAGTCTGAACAGTAAAAGAAAAAAAAAAAAAGAAAAAAACACTGAATCTGAGGTTTGAAAAAATCTGATTTGAACCATATCCAGAGGTGGACTGAAATCAGATTCAATTTGGATTCAATCCATGTCCACACCATGTAATCACTTGGATGGGTTAAAGTGTCCAGACTGAGACACACCTATAGGAATGATTCATTCAAGTTTGTATGAAATGTAAATGTGTATGACTCATTCCTATAGTATGAATTGAATACATGGCTGAAAAAAAAAAACAAGCAGAAGACGATGGAGGAAATGGACCATGACTAGAGAGCGGCATGACCTGAAGGGTGAGATGCGACACCTCCATTCTTTACTGTCTTCTTGTTACCTGCCTGCCGTTACAAGTCTCCAGCATTTAACATCACACAACACACTGCTAGAGTGAATCCACGCCTCTGGCGTTGTTACCACAGCAACCATTGCAGATAAGTCGACAATGTGTCAGATTTTAGGCTGACAATCTGAACAGAGCCAATTCTCTTCTGATCGCTTTTCAAAGAACAGTGTGGACAGTGGAGTCCTAAAGACCAGGTTCATGAAGAAAATCAGTTTGGTCTGCAGTCTGAACAAGGACTTATTTCAAGCCATGTAATGGAAGGGTTAAGATTATTATAATAGCAAAGAGGGGTCTAAATCTGGATTGAAGATGTTTCTGGCCATATATACATATATAGTGTTTAGAAACTTGAAAAAAAAATGTTAACTAATAAGTAAAGAGGTTAGAAATTACTTCAAATGGGCTAAGAACTCTGACACATTATTAAAACCTGGGAGGAACAATGTTGAAACACCAATGCCATGGTAGAAATGTGGTTTGGTGTGGAAGGAGATCATGTGATTTAAAAAAAAAAAAAAGATGACCGTAGAATCACAGCTTTTTTTTTTTTTTAAAGAGTAAAAGCATTTGGTTTGTGCAACCAACATGGCGTTTAAAAAATAATAATTCCTTAAACAATTTTTATCCAACACACCCATACAATCATTAGGTTGTTAATTTATATGCAACTGAGACCACTTCAGCCTGACAGGTGTCACGTTAATTAGATGCCCTCAGGATACCTGCGTTTTTGTCGAATTGGACACAGACACCACCTTCATGGTGATTAGGACTAAACTGATATTTTTACAAGACACTACAAGATCGGTTTCTTGTGGTAAATAACATAATAAATATTTTCTTTTTTGGGGGGGGGGGATGCTGTGCTCTGTTTATTTTAATATGAACAAGGCCATATTCTAGATTTTTATTCTTATTTATGCTACATTATATTAATGATTATATATCTTTGCTCAGGATTTAGGCAACTGCAGTATGACTGAATGTCTCACTCCTAGAATCACTGAAAAGCATTTAAAAGAATTTATCTACAAATCTCTAATCACAGTAATGTAAATAAAATGTAATTGATGTACATGGGGGGAACTGTGCTTTATGTGAATTTACTACCTTTACTGGGTTTCTGTTATAAAACATTAAGACTGTGTAAAAGGCAGCCTACTTCACTGAGTTGTAATCAACAGGATAGAGAATGTAAACCAGATTCCTGTTTGTACTCATGTGCATGCCTTTTTTTTTCATGGATTTGAGTCACCATCTATAACTAAGGAAAATATATTTAAAATGTTTGTACATCACAACCCACAACACAATGGATTTGATAGTCATTTGAATACACAGTCTGCAATATTGCATGATGTGCATGTAGAATAAAAAAAGTAATAAATTTATGACTTACCCTGCAAGTGGCGTTTTCCTGTATGAAATTTCACTTTTTTTCTGCAAAAAGAACAGAAGCTCGGTAAACAGAGGAGCCATCACACATACAGTGAACACTAAGGCTGACCCCGCACTTCTCTGCTGCAGGTTTAGCTACAATAAAGACACTTCATGCCATTTCTCAGGTATGTTACAAAAGCAGAAATGAGTTTTGTTTAATATGAACAAAAACACAGTTTTTTGGAAGGACAGATTTGTTTTTTTGTAACTGCTTTTCATCAAAACCCAGGCAAGTTTGATGTTGCATTAAACAACCAACTTTTTCCATGAAACTGTGCCAGTGTTTGCATCTTTCCTCTCTCACATGCCTTACACAGCCACACCCCTTCCCTCTCCCTCGGTGTCTGAGAAAAACCTGGTGTTTTGCCTTGCTGATACGCTATCGTGCTAGCATGGCCTGATCATGCTATGTTTTAAAGTCAAAAAGTCATAATAAAATTATGCTATGCAAAACATTCTTCGGCACACAGTAAACTGCAGTATAAAAAGTAGGAAGACTTTTTAATCCACAGAATGCACAAAATGCTACAATTAATTCCCGCATTTTGGTGAATTCGTATGCATAAAATKCCTTTAATGCCCCATTTAGTCGCTTGAACCATAAGGTTGGTCATATCTCCATACTGCATCCCTAATCCCAATCCCTCAGCTGTCCAACTGTAGAAATGTTAACAACTTTGTCAAAACATGTAGGCTTGTTATTTTTTCTGTTCACATGTGCTGTATTTAGCCGTATTCGAATCAAGTCATTGTTGAGAACAACTGAATGAGGAATCTCARACATTGTAGATTATTATTACTTAATATAGGCAATTTATTGTAAATGTTTTTCCCCCTTTATTCCCATGTGTTGCAGCATGTTTCAAACATGGAAGAAACCCATGTCTTTGCATCAATCAAAGTCTCTTGTTAAAATTTTTTTTAAAAAGTGCTTGTGACATTGTACATGTGGCTTTGACCTACTGAACACTTAGCCCACTTTGTTCAAGACACGAGATGGATATAGTGTATTGCCATTCAGCCTAAAAATACTAAGGTATAATTTTTGGCTCATACCGCCCACCCTTATAATGACCCCCGCTGGAGTTCAGTTTTACAGCACTTCACAACAAACCTGACAACCGATAAATGTAAATACACTGGGCCTGGTTAAAAGCAACAACCAAGCTCCTTTAAACAAAAATACAACGAAAAAAAAAAAAAAAAGGTGTTTCAAGAACAAATTTGCATTTATTTAAAACGTTCCGGCGTGGCATAAACAGGTGAAACACTAAGTATAACCATTTTCGCCTTTTTTCCAGCCCATTTGAATAAAACATTTATCAAAAGCCAATCATATGTTTCTAGCATAATCTATAACAAACTAAGCATCTCTGTAGGAGAGGTGATGATTGTCATGCGCAGACATGTGATTAAATGCAAAAAGTCACACATTTTTTTTCTCCCTGATATCTTTATATTGTCTGTGATTTTAACCTTTTAAATGGTTATTTTATAGTTTACAATATAGTTTATCATTTTTTTTGTATAGTCCTAAAAACAAGCATCCTTTATTACTGTATAATTTGACATGCAGGCAGGAGACTAGTGTCTTAATGGAAGTTTCACTGTCTCTAGGACACAAGATGATGACTTCTAATATACTAATACACTAATATGCCGTTATTCTGCTTGCTTAATACGATGGTTTCCTGTATACTACCAATGACATRGGGAATACGCTTAGGCCTAGAGAACAGCACACAATGGGCTCATTCAAAGTCTGAAAAGCAATTTAACCTCATTTCAGTCGAGTGTACAAAGTAAGAAAAGCAAAGCAAGATAATTACTTCTATTATCACTTTAAAATGGATATATTGTGCACTGCCATGTTGATTTAAAGGGAGGGGGGAAGGATTGGTGGGGGACTAGTGTCATATGGTTGCTGAGATATGACAAACGTTGTTACACCCAAACTGACTGACACAACTGGAAGCCAATCAAGAGAAAGATGATGTAAACATGCGGGAGTCAAACCCCCCAACTCCACCAATAAGACACTTGTTTGCTCTCAAATTAGTCCACAGTTATTAAAATATGATTATAGTGAGCAAACTTATCCTCAGCATCGCGTTCATATWAAAAAAAAATCCAGATACTGGGATCTTCACAGAGTCATAGAACTAATGGCAGGCGTCTCCGATGGAGCCACAACACGAGTCTACACAGAAGTGTGCTCTGAGGTTTCGCTCTTTCACCTGGTGCCAAGTAACAGTGTCAGTCACACTGACGTACACAATAAAGTTATTGAGGCAAGCAGATAATTATATCCTCAGAGTCATGAACACATGGGTTGCCTTCCAAACAGCGTAGTTCCTCACTGAATAATTTGTCAGCAGGTCAGGCCACTGGTGTCACTACTCTTTAGATATACTACCTACGGCGCATTATCCATCTCGGTATTAATATTTCCGAATCTCTAACTTCACATTTACAAGCATTACTAATCTGTGTGGAGTAATGCCTACAATGCTAACCAACATATTTGTAGGTTTTCCCAATCTTGTGGAGAGATGAGATGAAATTATAAGTCAAGCTCAGCAGGTTTGATTTCAATATAACAAATTTTCCCAGGTATGTCACTTACATCTCCTGTAATTAGTTTAATGCGGGACAAAATGAAAAAAACTACATGGGTAACTATTTTTCTGCCAAAATGACAGTACCGTATATCATAAAATAAGTGTGTCCATGCTGCTAACTGAGATACACATTCAATCACATTAAAATTATAATTTGCTTTAAAAAAAAAAAAAAAAAACAATTACAAAAGAAAGAAGAAAAAAAAACTCCTGCTATATTAGTTAGAATTTCATAGCAGTATAGCGCATCTAACTAATCTACATTACTAAGCAACTGAGAGTCCAAGCTTCTAGCTTTGCAAATATTAGGGACTGAAAGTGTAGTCACGAGTTATTGAGCTAATGTTATTTCATCATTAAAAAACAAGACAAAAAAAAAACCTTTGGTTACTTCACTAAAAGAGTATTTGTATTATAAAATGCCACCTTTTTTCCTGGTAACATTTCAATATAAAATGTACTTTAAAAAAATTTAGTATAGATACTGTCTTCACCAGTTCCAGCAACTAGTTTTATTTACATTTCTTTCTAATATTTTTWAATAATTTTTCTGATACAGTAAAGGGAAGAAATGCTTCACTTGATGCTTTAAACAAACAGTTCAAGTGCTCTTTCGGTGTAAATATAGACAACGCCTGATCAAGTTACGCATGTTCAGACGTAATATGTTCTCCCCGCCATCTGACTCAAACTAAACTCGCATAAGCGTACTTTGTCAAGTGAAATGTGTAAAAGGTGGAGGTCTCCTTATTTTAGATACCATAATCAGAGAGTGATTAAAGGTCAGTACACACTAATGATGGCATTTCTAATCCTAGTTCTCAAAGCATGCCCTTCTTTACACCAGTGAGTTTTAAACCATGAAGTTTAGACAGGTGGGTTTTTTTTAAAGCACTATGATATAAAAATTATTATATCTGACTGATGATTGAGTTCTTATGGTTACGAGCAAGTTCTGGTCTTTTGAATTGAGCTTGAGTAACTTAAGCAGGTCTGTGTGGATATCATGAACATGAACCTGCAGATTTATAACTCGTCATAATCAGGCATTTAAAAATGTTTGCAAAATAAATCTCTGCTGTGAAGAGGGCCCTGTCTACACAATATTTGAGAACTTTAGATAGATATATAGTCGGCAGACCCCGGAAAAATATGAGAATTGACCAAAAGTTTCTAGTTACTAGACATGGGGGTACAAAAGAAAAAATAAATTCAGTTGCGTGTGAACCAATTCTTCTGCGTGTTGATTCACAATATTTTGACTACAAAATCTATTTTTACATTTATAATAGCGATGAAGCACCTCTATCAGCAAGTGACCAGAACTGGCTGGTTTTTAGTTTGACTGGTCGTGACCGGTGTACCAAGCACAGAAGCGAATGAAACGCACAAAAAAAACGCATTTTATGCCATTATATCATCAAAAATCACATGCATCAGTCTGCCTTCTCCAAACTCTGAGCGGATTACTCTCAAACCCACTCAATACACACACTTACACAAGTCTCAAAACACCGCAACACAAACTGATCAAAAATCATGTGCATTAGAAACCCCTCTCACGCACCCGCATGCTCACTGACAAGTTGAGTTTTGAGACTTTGGAAGCATCTGAGAAGGTAAAATTGTGCCACTTCTTTATAATACTATACAATTTCAAGGAATGAATTATTTGCCAAGTTTGTTTAGAAATGATAATTATGGTGGGTGAGAGAAATACATGCTGCTCACTAAAACAATGCAGCTTTTTTCCCCTTAATTTAATTTTTAAGTTAAATGTTAAACTCTTGTATTTCAAGTTAGTGTGATTGTTTAAATGCTGCACTTGGCTTAAAAGCTGAGAGAACTAATGTCATAAGGAACAGACTATATTTAATCAATCATTAAACTTTTTCTAAAGGTTTGAAGTTGTAACAAAATCAGGGTAATACTGGATCAGGATATTTATAAAATCGGATACTTACAGAATAAAGAATGCAATTTTAATCGAATCTGAGGTGACTGGTTAATTCAATCCCTACTAATTACTCCACTACACACACACACAGGCATAATTAATATGTCATGTTAAGAGCATACCCACATGGCCAGATCCGTCTGTTAAGTGAAATGAACACAGTGTACGATAAAACTTGTGCTGATTCATGAATGTTTCAGTGTCTTAACTAAATCATCTAATGATTGTTGATGATGCGTCTGATCATCTCTGATAGATTGGTGAATAATTTAGCTTTTAGGAAGACATACAGATCTATGTTGAGGTGTGTGTACCTGCTGAGAAGGCCTGGCTCAAGTAAACCAGGCCAAGGATCTGTCTGGACTTTTACAGACAATGCTTTAGAGAAATATTTGAATTTGTAAAAATCTAGTGTTATATTCAGATAGGTATATAAACTGAATTGATAACATAAAGACTTAGTTCACTTGGGTAATGTTGTAAAGACCAGACTGGGGCGTGTGTGTGTTGCTTTCGGTTAGCTCGCAAAGTAAAACTGTAAACTTATATGCTCACAAACCCAAAACCTGGTTATAAACCCTAAGCTTCTAGGTTTAAATTGAACGTCGTGTTCTTTCGTGTAGAAGCACAGAGTCCAGACAGGACAGGAGACGCCTGCATCGCAACACAGGCCTTACAGCTGGTAACGCTTAGCTTAGCATGCTAGCTGTTGCACAATTCCCGTGTCTGCTCGTTTATAATAATATTTACCTGGACAGGAAAACACTCTGATGAACGAGAATGCTGTTTTCATATCAATGTTACACCTTTTTTTTGTTTGCTTCACTTTAGATACACAAATTAAAGCATGTAATGAGTTCTCGAGATATTTGACTAACACACACACATGCAGGTAGAGACATCGCGCTAGTCATCTTTGTCTTACAAGCTGCAGAATTATAGAATAAGTTAATAATTATTATTCTCGAATAGGTTTATAATTTCCAGCTCATCTCCAACCGCCGACGTACGTTACTCAGCAAATCGCACGAGCGCTCCGGTAAACAAGTTAGCGGCTAACCTGGAGAGCTAGCTAACATGCTAACGAGCTAATTTGCTGCTAGAGTCGGTCAGCGTTTTCCACCAAAGCAGGCATGGTTACTAAGAGAACGACGTAGACTTACCCTTTTTTAAGAAGTCCTCTTTTTTCGAATGGTGTCTGGAAATAACAAGTGCTCTAAAAACACTGGAGCAGGTCTTTATTTTATTGTTGTGGGTTTTGTTTGTTTGAGCTAATTATTTCATATATTTCTTTAATCCTAAGCACGTCTTCCCACGACAGCCCACTTTCTACAGGACCAGTGTAAAATGGCTGTCTTTCCTGCATTTACCATTAGTACTCTATAAAAGGGGAGCGGGGTGGAGCCATGGATCAAAAGCGACGTTCAGCTCTATCACTTAGCAACACGTTTGTATACTGAGATCTGAGAAATTAGGGAATAATGCATAGTTTGTTTAATTTGTCCCGAACAAAATTAATTATTAGATAAGATCGAGTATGAAGTGTATCGAGCACCCCCCTCCACACACACATACACACACACACACAAACAGGCTACAAGAGACCTTTTGGTCACGTGTTTATTCAGTCAAGTTCAGAAGTGCTTTACTGGCGTGAATGTTTAAAAAAAATGCTTTTTCCATAATAGTGATAGAAGGTTAGTTACAATATAAATAACACCAATCTGAATTTATAAATACTCACTTACTCATTGTCTATACCGCTTTATCCTGTATATATGGGGGCTTGAAGCCTATCCTAGGAGACTTAGGGCACTAAGTGGAATTCACCTTGGGGTACACAGTGTGCCAATCCATTGCAGGGCATTTGCACACTATGGGCAATTTGGGAATGTTAATTAGCATAATCTGTGACTGTGGGAGGGAAACGGAATACCCAGTGGAAACCCATCAAGCAAAGGAAGAACATGCAACTCCATGCACACAGACCCAAAGGTGGGATTCGAACCGGGACCCTGAACGTTCAAGGCATCAGTGCTAACCACTAAGCCACCATGCTGCCAGATATATAAAMATTATAAAAAATATTAAAGTCTGGACAGGGTGCCAATCCATTGCAGGGCACACACATACACACACTCACACACACACACTCATTCATTCACTATGGGCAATTTGAGAATGCCAATTAGCCTAATCTGCATGTCTTTGTACTGTGGGTGGAAACCGGAGTACCCAGAGGAAACCCACCATGCCCAGTGAGAACATGCAAACTCCATGCACACAGACCCTGAGGTGAGAATCAAAGGTGCAAGGCAACAGTGCTAAGCACTAAGTTACCGTGCACTAAGCTATTTTTGCAACTCTATCTATCTATACATCTATCTATTGCGTTTATGATGCAGTACAAGCTACACGCCTTTCCTCCCATCCAGCAGGTGGCGATAGAGTTTTACTTGTACTACAAACTGTCCACGAAGAAGTATCCGATGACAGCACGGATAGTGACAGGCATGGTTACTGGGACAGAGAAACGGTCAAAATGTCAGGGTTGTTAGCCAGGATGTTATTCTACCCCACACTGGCTTACAATGTGGTGATGGAGAAGATCTCGTCTCGGCGGTGGTTCGATCGCGTGGACCAGACTGTCATTCTAGGAGCTCTTCCGTTCAGATCCATGACTGAAGAGGTGCGAGTGTGTGGGGCAGAAACCTGGTGCAGCCCAGACTGCTGGGGTAGATGGGTTACTGATCTGTTCATGATCACACTGCTGGGGTAGATGGGTTACTGAGCTGTTTATGATCACACTGCTGGTTGGTAGATCTCTGTGCATGATCTTTGTGCTGTACTAAAGAATGCCTGAGAAAATATTAACGTTCTATAAATGTTTTTTATGCAGCTCGTTCAAGCAGAGAATGTTCGAGGAGTGGTAACGATGAACGAGGAGTACGAGACAAATCTTTTCTGTAACTCAGCAGAAGTGAGTTTCCGTCTCTCTCTCTTCCTCTGTTTCTCTCTTTCTGTCTCTCCCTCTCCTTCTCTCTGTCTATCTATCTGTTTCTATTTCTGTGTCTCTCTTTCTCTTAATATCTTACTGTCTCTGTGTCTCTCTCTGTCTCAAGATTTCAGATTCAAATTTGCCATTACAAAAAAAAAAACACAATAGTATTGAAAGAGTAATAATATATAAATGTATATTAAATATAAGAGCACAGACATTTAGTTAAAATCAAAGATTAAAGTCACTCTCGTGAACATTATAAAAAAAAGAAATCTCTCTCTGTCACTTTCTGTCTCTCTCTCTCTCTCTCTCTCTCTCTGTGGGTGTATTTTCACATTCTGTACAATAGTGTTCAATCTCGCTATACTGCTGGACACCAATCAGCTATAAGATCACATCGTTTGCTTATTATTGTGAAGTTCCCTCTTGTGCCACTAATTCAGCTGACTTGCCAAAGCATCCACAAGACCTCTGAATGTGTGCTGTGGTATCTGGCACCAAGATGTCAGCAGCAGATCCTTTAAGTCCAGTAAGTCAGGCAGTGGGTCCCTCGTGATCAGATTTGTTTACTCTTCGTCATGTTCCTCAAATCATCATTGAAGCATTTCCCATATTTGCAGTGATTGAGTGTGCATTATCTTGCTGAAAGAGGCCAATATCGTTAAGGAATACTGTTGATGTGAAGGGGTGTACTTGGACTGCAGCAGTGTTTTAGGGATGTGGTATCACCAAATATGTCAAATTAACACCCATTCTACACCGTTCTATTGTAGCCAGCATTAACAAATGAGCAATTAGTGCTATAGAAGCTCTTCTGTAGGATCTGATCAAATGGGCTAGGCTTTATTCTCAGTGCATCAATGAGCCTCTACCACTCATCTACCCGTCTAAATTCAAATTATTGAAATCAAAGAATATTGAATGCTTTTCCGATTGGTTGTCGGGAAATGTGTATGATGCAACTTCCTTTTGAACACGTGTACAAATGTTTGATATGGGTGGGTTGAGTGAATGTTGAGGGACAGAACTAATATTCCATACTAATGATGTTTCAGGCATGAGGTGTTAATGTGGTTCATAATTTAGTTCTAAAAAAAAAACAATATGATTTCTGATTTATTATAATCATTATATTTTCAGTGTAGTGCTTCAGGCAAAAGTCCTTTAGATGTTTTATTAATGTGTGAAGTTATTATTTATATGCATAAAGGTTGTTGTGAAGAAGACTTTATTTATTTTTCAAATGTCTTTTACCTTTACATGCAACATCAGTGGGACAAATAGAGCTCTATATAATCATTTTTATTCCTTGTCACATAGTTAGGGTTGGATATCATTCAGTACTGGGTGGTGTTAATGTCATATTCAGGACTCAAGGATTAAACAGATTTATTCAGCACAAGATGTAATTCCACATAAGCAAGCATCTGAGTGTGCATATGAGCCTATGCATAGGTTTTATGGACTGGCTCTTTGTTTTAACGATTGACATTTACAGAAGACTTACAGAATCATAGTACAGTGATGAGACTCTTAGTTGCAATAAAACATTTGAATGGTGCGAATGCTGTTAAGAAGGCCATGAGTCTGTGAATGACRATCCCGGCTGAGGTGTATCAGAGCCCACTGCATTAGTTCCTGTGAAAAGTCAGCGAGTTGAAGGCTCTCAGAAAAAAAATAGCCTTGTTTGATCACCAAATGAAATCGGCTGGAGTTATTTCCACATCACCAGTACAGTCCTGACCTCAGTCCAAGCCATTTGCACATGTTTGGGACATTAAAGGAGTTCCTGGGAGGCCAGTGTTTCAGATATGATGAGGCAGCCCGTTCATGGCTGAGGACACTTTCTTCCTCGATGACGTAGTGAAACGCTGGGATAAGTGCCCTACTGTCGCAGAGGATTATATAGGGTGTTTTTACTCTCATAACTGTATTCTTTTTCTCTGCATCAATTATTTCAAAAGTCCCAGTTTGACTAGAGTGCCCCCCCCAGTAATGCTTTAGTGCAGTGATATCATTAATCCAAGGACATACTGTAAATATTACTTTAACTAAAGTACTAAACTAATAGGCCATGTGGTTTGTAGGAGTGGCAAGCAGAAGGTGTCGAACAGATCAGACTCAGCACGGTGGATCTGACAGGAGTCCCCAGTCTGGAACACATTCACCAGGGTGTTGATTTTGTTCTGAAACACCGTGACCAGGGCACCAGCGTCTACATTCACTGCAAAGCAGGACGTTCCCGCAGTGCCACCCTGGCCGCCGCATACCTCATCAGGGTGAGTAACAAGTGACAGGAGTGCATCTGAATGAAGGAGTGAGAGAAAGCTACGGGTATTAGTGAGAGAGAGAAAAAAATCAGTTACGAATATGTGACACTCAAATATCATGAGGTAATCTGTGAAAACATGATTATGGTTATAAAGCTAGCTGTAGTATGACGAAACTGGCGGGATTCTGTAGGACATATTTTGTCCCACATCTACATGCATTTTCTATGTTGTATCAGTCAGTACTATTCTTCTTCATACCATGAAATATCTCAGTGGAATGTATGTATGTATGTATGTATGCTATGTTAAAGTCTATATGTGGTCAAAAGTACTTGGACACCCATTTGTTGTTGTTGCTAGTCTTTCGGCTGCTCCCGTCAAGGGGTCACCACAGTGTACCAACTGACCCGCGCAACAACCTGGCACAGGTTTTTACGCCAAATGCCCTTCCTGACGCAACCCATCCATTTGGGCAAAGGCCGGGAATCAAACCCGTATGGTAGGCGAGAAACCTACTACTAAGCCACCATTAAGTAGTGGTTAGCAACATGGGTTTGCATCTCCAGGGTYGAGGGTTTGATTCCCACCTCGGGTCTGTTTGTGTTTTCTCCATGCTTGATGGGTTTCTTCCGGGTGCTCTGGTTACCAAAGATATGCAGATTAGGATAACTGGAAAAATTTCCCAAATTTCCCATTGTTTGTATGCCCTCGTCCAGGGTATACCCAAAGTGTTCAGTCCAGTCAGCTGTCCAGTTCTTCCCAAAAGTATGTTAAGTGGGATTGAGGTTAGGGTTCTGGCCCCTCAGGTTTGGGCTTTTTCATTCCAGTAAAGGGTGTGGTATGGTTGTGATTGCTTACACATCTATACTTATCAGTAAACTTCTAGTTGTGGGGTCCATGAACCCAGGATACTGCCTGTGTGGAGTTTTTCATGTTCTCCACATGTTCTCTATACCACACATACATTCCAGTAGGTAATGCTATGTTGCCCCTAGGTGTGAATGAGTATATGTATGTGTGTGCATTTAGTGTGTAGTGTGTCTCATGACCAGGTCTTAGGATAAGCACAAATTGTCACAGTAAGTGTGTTCAGTAAAGGCTGTTCTAAGTACAGATTTAATGTAATTAGAACTAATGCTTTGAGTAAGTGTGTTTCATTTCGTGTGTTTCATTTACAGTATAATATTTATGGCCTACACTTCCTGGTCAAAAAGGTGCCATTTCAGAAGGCTCAATTTTTTTTTCTCAACACAATATTAAAACCTTTAAGAATAGTGGTGAAAAAAATAAATGCAGATCACTTAAACGCTTGGGAAAGCGAATAAAAAAATGACAGTAGAAATCATAGCAGTGTTCAGTCTTTTTAAAGTTAAAGTTTGTGTGATGTGATATGTTATTCCTGTGTTGTCTTTTTCATGCGTAGATCCACTGCTGGAGCCCGGAAAAGGCCTGTAACATGCTGGCAGCCGTCCGGCCGCACGTACTGATCCGCTCAGCTCAGCGTGACATGCTGGACAAGTATCACCAGCAAGTGTGTAGACCAGATTCAGACTCTGTATAATATAAAAGTTTGCAACTGGTCAAACTAGGGTTTTTTCGTCCTAGGTTAAAGAGACTTTTCTGAAAATATTCCTTTGTGCTCATACATACAGTATGTATGTATATATGTATGTGACTTTTCATACACATTTATAAAAAGGAAAGATTACTGTATTATACTTTTTCCTTTGTACATGTATGTTAAATGTGAAATAATTAAAAATTGTGGAACATGTCCTACTATAGTGCTGTCCATGATTTATAGCAATTTTGCATATTAAAGTGAAAGAAACTTTATCACCTGCTTAATACTGACTAGGTCCCCCTTTTGCCATCATAACATAACAGTGATGCACTATGTGTTCTGATGCCTATATCTGATCTTATCCTGTTGTGTTCTGATTTCAATTTGAGCTATACTAGCTCTTCTATTGGATAAGACTACACGGGCCAGCCTTCACTCCTCATGTGCATCAGTAAGTAAGCTTTGGCCACCCATGACCCCCTGTTGCCAGTTCACTGGTTTTCCTTCTTTGGATTACTTTTGGTGTGTCCTTCCCACTGCAGCCCAGGAACATCCCAAAAGTACTCTAACCGTAGCTACATTTTCAATATCTTGTTACAATGGATATATTAAGCAGCAGCTGATCCTTTTTTCCAGTGTGTTGGAAGCAGAAAAAATCGGCAAGCATAATGATTTGAGTGACTTTGAGGGACAAAGGCCAAATATTCCTGGTCTACAGTGGTCAGGACATACCAAAAGTAATCCAAGGAAGGAAAAACTGTGAACTTGCGACAKGGTCATGGGTAGCCAAGGCTCACTGATTCATGTGGGGAGCGAAGCCTAGCCGATGTAGTCTGATCCCATATAAGAGCTGCTGTAGCAGCAGGATGTCTCAGGATGCTTTACTGTTGCCATTGAACTGGACGGATGGCAGCGCTCACCTATTTTTCTTCAGGCAAGCTTTTTTTTTCGGATGCCCCAAACTATTGGATAGGGGATTTATCAGAGAAATTGACAGCAGCCCAATCCCTGTACCTTTAGCAGAATATCAGTCTGTCCCCRATGTTTTCCTGGAGTGACATGACTTTGTTGCTGCCCTTCTTGAAATGTATGGAGGTGAGTACTACCATTAGTCCTGTGTCAATGCACAACATTCATGTGTGGTGTTGCTTCTCAGCCAAGGTCGTGGGGTCACTCACAATTTTGCCGAAGCCGAACGCAGCCATGAGTAAAGAATGTACAAAAACATTCTCAGAGAGCAACTTCTCCCAACCATCCAAGAACAGTTTGGTGATGAACAATGACTCTTCCAGCATGGTGGAGCACCTTGGCATCCAATTGTTGTGTCCATGGACAGGGAAACTCCCCAGACCTTAAACCAATTGAGAACTCAATAGTAACGTCTAACAAAAATATCTCAAAACACTAAAGCAGCAGACTTGAATGAATATTTTGTGTCATTCTCAAAATCCTTCGGTCACGGCTGCACGGCTTACTTTTACACAGTAATTGTTTTTCGCTGTTTCACCTGATGATGGTGCTGTCGCCACTTCTGTGATAACCAAGTAAAAAAAAAAAAATACGCGAAAACGCGAAGAAGACTCTGGTCGGTCGAGTCAAGATGGCGGCTTCCCTGTTTCGACTCGCCCGCGGGACTTTCGGCAGAACCTTAAACTGTAAGTGATGAATGAGTGTATATAACAACTGTATCTGATAAATATTTGATTTATCAACGTTGTAGGTGTTTATATAACCTTTCTTGACGAGTTTCATTGACACGGTGTTGTCACTGCCAGTGACCTTTCTCCTAGCTCTGAAGCTAACCGCTCGTATTAATGCGGGAAGAAAGACAAATCGACCTATGCTGCCCTTATAGGTGCCCTAGAAAGTGTACGAAACAATGACTTCTGCGGTCTATATAGTGCACAGTRTAGTGATTTAGGGAGGCGTTTAAGATGTGGCCGACAAAAAAAAAAAAACATGGCAAACTAGAAGTGCTTGACATACGGACAATATTCACAGATTAACCGATGTTAGTGTTGTGCAGCTAGTTAGAATATTGCCTTAAATCTGCAGGCTGTCTGTAAATCAAAAGTTGTGTGCCTGGACATGGAGACATTTACACTTGCAGGGGTGAAATAGTTTAAAAAATAAAATTCCATGGCCTTGAGAAATATGCACTGTATAAGATGTAAAAATGCGAATGCTTAATATAGACTATCTATTATGTATTATCTATTATGTATATTATCTAGTAGTGCACAAGTCAGCATGAAAGTAATAGGTTTTAAATGTGACTGTTGGCACAACATTATGTTTTTATATTACTGTTTAAGTCTTAATGTCGGGAACGTTATGCACCAGTGCCATTACTTTTGACTCTTTTTCCCAAAATAGTTTTGTGATCTATGGGGCGCTATTCAGTCCAACAAGGGCTAAGCAAATAAAGTATCAAGCAAATGAATAGAAACAGGTGTGAAATAATTGTAAGACGTTGTGCATCCGAGCACAATAACACAATAGATGTCATAGAAAGGTTAAAAAGTGACTGTTGATAGTTCGCTGGTTTTACTTCCTTTGACCACTTTTGGTAGGTCCTGACCACTTAAGACTGGAAACATCACAAAAGAGTGGCAGTTTTGGAGTTGTTCTGACCCAGTAGTCCAGCCATCACCGTTTGGACCCTGTCAAAATCACTCAAATCTTCATTTTCTTTTCTGCCTTCAAAACGTCACAGGGAAAAAATGTTCACTTGCCACTCAATATCTCAACCACGTCCATGTACCATTGTAACAATGTTATTCACTTCACCTGTGAGTGGTCATAATGTTATGGCTGATCTGTGTCTGATCTGAGAGAGATGCACCAATTGATCAGCAAGTGACCGGAATTGGCTGKTTTTTCTAGCTTGAGCAGCCATGACCAATCACCTTGGGTTGAGTGCACGAGCTTCTGAGTGGTGCAGCAGAAACGCACGTTTATGGCGTTATGTTATCAAAAGTTGCGCAAGTTTGAAATCTTCCGATCTGCTTTTTTTCTCCAAATTCTGCAAGCGAACTTGTCTCAAACCCACTCATTACACACCAGGCTCAATGCATCATGAATTCTAATTATTCTCGTTAGAAGCCACGCCTACCCGTGTTAGAAGCTCCTGCGTGCTCACAAATGTTCACCGTGCTCTCAAGACTTTTGGAGGTATTTTAGGCAGGAAAATCTTACTATTTCTTTATAATCCTGCAACTGCAAATCTGAAACTATTAACACATTGAAATGTGTTGTAGGAGTGAATTATTTTTAGTTCAGTTTCTAAATAATAATTAAGGTGAGTTACAGATCTATGAATGACGTGTTGTAAAAATGGAGCTTTTTAAAAAGATATATATTATGTTAAACGCTTGTATTTGAAGTTAGTTTGTATTGTTTCAATGCTCGTGTTCAATTCAGTTTTGAAGCTGTTGAATATAGGTATAAAGCTTTCAAGTTACGACTCAACTTTTTATTTTTAAGGTTCGAGGCCTTAAAATTTCAACAAAAGCAGAAAAAGTGTAATATTGAATTGGGATATGTATAAAATAGGGATGGGTATAAAATTGTAATATTTACAGAATCACAATATTAATTCAAATGACTCCTAGGTATCGTGATCTTGTGTCATGACATGTATGGGTGATCCTTCCCATCCTTAATAAATACAGTTTAATATACATCACACCTTACCCTATGAGAGTCCAGGAGTACTAGTTAACGATGTAATCCTATAATCATTGTAGAGAATCATCTTTGTAACAGTACATAATGGTGACAAGTGTATGTACTGTAGTTGGGAAGAGAAGTCAAATTATTAACTACATGTGGTATAGAAGCAAATAAAGCATCTGTCATAAAACTACTATGTGTAAGTTTTTAACTGTTTTCAACAGTTGCTTTTGTCTACCGGTAAAACGAATGTGGCATTATATTGTGTYTATGTCTATAATGTATTACAGCCAGTGTAATGAATGTATGATTGTGTGTTTAGTTTAAAATATCCTGCCATCTGCTAAGTTAATTGTCTATTCATGATATGGATTAGATTCATTAGTGTACACATGCTTCTAAGTATATGACATCTTTTACAGTATGTAACTAAAATTACACTAGATATGGTGTGTAGTGTGCGTATGTGTAAGCATCGAAGAGAGCTGTCTACAAGTTTAATAGTTTTCTGCCTTTATTTGTATTTCTTTTCTCCAAATTTGAGGTCACTGAATGTTCATGTTGTCCTCTGTGACTCTGTTATAGCTGTGAGTCGGAGTGCTGCACTGATCCCAGCACGTTCTGAAGTAACAGCACCTGARACCAGACGTGAGTAGCCTGAACCTGAAGTGTTTTGTTTTCAGCAAACTCCCAGGTTCTTTTGCCACATTTATGTCTAATAGGTTTGACACTTATGTTATGTTATGTTGTCTTTCTTTTTATAGTATTTATTTGTGTAGAAATATTGCCTAGGTTATTAGTTCATTGCAGTCTTTGTCTAACTCTGCTGTGCTGTGCTTTATAGCTACAGTACGGCCCAAAGATGCAGTGAGCCATAACCAGCTGTCCCAGTTTGGGGAATACGTGGCTGAAATTCTTCCCAAATATGTACAACAAGTTCAGGTATCCTGCTCAATTACCCACCCAAAAACATACCTTACCTTTATCGCAACTCTTAGTGTTTTTTAACTCTAAGAAACTTTTTTTTTTGTACTGTATCTTTAGGTAACATGCTACAATGAGCTGGAGGTTATGATCCACCCAGAGGGAGTCATACCCGTGCTGACTTTCCTCCGGGATCACACCAACGCCCAGTTCCGAAACTTGATCGACCTCACCGCGATTGATGTTCCCAGTCGGCAAAACCGCTTCGAGGTAGGAAGACATGTAGCCTGAAATTGCTGATCATCCTCATGCTTTCTGATTGAACTGGTGCTGATTCAAATCATTCCCACCCTTAAAGTGCCTGTGAACATTTGAATTTCTTTATTGATGATTGACATCTGTGTCTGGGAATAGAAAAAACATTTTCCTAGAGAAGTCTCTTTTTTTTGTTAATTACAAAAATGAAATGTAAATGACCTGTACCAGTTAATAATGCTTGTATAAGTATAACTCGGCAAGTGTATGCAAAAAAAAAAATCATAATAATTGCCCTCGTGCTGGAGACCACAGCACACCCCAGAGGTCTTGTGTAGCCGTTCCTCAAGGAAGCGGAGCTGACTGCCAATACAAGGAAAACCCTCACAATACATTGCTTAATGTTTTTCAATTCAATTTCATTTGTAGAACACTTTTAACAACGGTCATTGTCGCAAAGCAGCTTTACACAATCAAAAGAAAATTATGAAAATGTGTATGAAATGTGAGAAGATCATGAATCAAAATGACCAGATTGTCCCTGATGAGCAAGCTGAGGGCGACGATGGCAAAAAAAACTCCCTGAGATGCCAATAGGAATAAACCTTGAGAGGAACCAAACTCAACAGGGAACCCATCCTCATTTGGGTGATGACGGACAGCAGAAATGGTTGTGCAGTTATACTTTGTATTAGGCAACTGGAAGTTTAACATAACCGCTGATGTATTTAAGTTAATATGGAGTCCAGTTCGTTATTGGAGGCTCAGGTAGACTGTAGGAAATTCCAGTCCTTAACTATTGAGCGACTGCAGTCACAAGTCCTCAGAGAACAGCTGTCTGCATCAGCCAACGCCAGGCAAGTCTACATGGTTAAGTGGAACCGTCCTCAGTCACCACGCGCATCCCAAGCAGACAACACGTGGCCTCCATGCGTCTATAAAGAGTCATTTTAAACATATTGTAATAAATACCTTTTTTTGCAAAAGACTATAACCATCTTTAATGTTACATAAAGACAAAGTGACCTGAGGCCCAAGTGCAAAGAGCAACCTGACATGAAACATGTCTATTCTTATCAAATAGCCATAATTTCTCTGGGGGGAAACTGTGAGGAAGAATCAGGAAGAAGTGTGGAACAAATTCATTTTATCACCTAGTCAGGCACCAGTAGGTTTCTACAAAAAAAAAAAATCTTGTTGATGTTTTCCAGATTGTTTATAATCTGCTGTCGTTGCGCTTCAACACCCGGATTCGAGTAAAGACCTACACAGATGAGCTGACCCCTGTCGACTCTGCTGCTCCTGTCCATCAAGCAGCTAACTGGTATGAAAGAGAGGTACGTGTGATCCCTTTTCACATTTTCCACCCACTTATTCTTTTATTCTTTTAAGTATCCACATGATATACAGTTTGTAGATTTTTATGTTAGATCATTTCCTTTTATCCCTAGGTGTGGGACATGTTTGGAGTGTTCTTTGCGAATCATCCAGATCTGAGACGAATCTTAACAGATTATGGTTTTGAAGGCCATCCGTTAAGAAAAGATTTCCCTCTGTCTGGATACGTAGAGGTAAAGATCTTTTTTTTTTAATATATAGACATGTATAGACATGTCTTTCATTCAGATATTTAAACTTTTTATGTTTTAGTGGTTTATAATGTTGAATGTAGGCTTGTCAAGCTGTACACTTTTTGTATAGGAGCTCCAAGTCTTAACCACAGATTATACTGCTACAAATTTTCATGTAATATTTTTATCTATTCATTTTTTTTGTTGCCAAAATGAGGGTTGAAAAAAGCAGCAGATGACCTAATCAATATGTAAATATATAATTATTGACAGTTTTTATAGCAGGTGTTTTGAACTCTAGAATTAACTGACACCCGGTAAGTGCCATCACATCCCCTCTTCTCACATCTGTAATGATTAACAACATCACATCTATATCAGGAGCCTGAACTTAGCAGCAGCCCTAGGACGGCTAATTAGCAAAGACGGCCAATAACTCGCTTTTGTAGGGAATTTTACACTGTACCTTTATTCTCACAAAATAAAACATTGTGCACACAAGTCCAGTAACCACGACACTATAACTGGAGTCTAGAATACAACAATCATTCCTAATATTCCAAATATACATTACAAGTTTTAAATGTTCTAATATCACAATCTTTTCTTTCTTAATAATCTGAACTTGTCCATGTGAATGATGCATTAATGCAGAGCTCTTGCTGTCTGTCTGAGTTAATGAGGAGTTTATTGATGTGAAGTGAAATCCATCAATGCATGTTCAACTGGGCCAAAATTAGATAAGCATGTGGTACACATCAGTTAACTACCTATTAAGAGCACCACAAAACTGATGGAATAAAAACAATGAACTATACCCACAACACAGTGTAAAATATAATGGGTTAGGAAAAAAAAATAGAAAGAAAACACCACCATCAAGCCTGTTGTGGTAGAAACTGAAGACTAAGTATACACATGGTTTTACAGTGACCACCAGGTAGGCAACATATCATGTATTCAGCTTTTACACTTAGAGTCCCCAGATCTGAAACGCCTCTTGTTGTTTAGTGCATTAGATTATATTATTGGTTTATAGGTCATTAATCATGTTTTTGTCTTCTAGGTGCGTTATGATGATGAGCTGAAACGTGTTGTAGCGGAACCTGTTGAACTTGCGCAAGAGTTCAGGAAGTTTGACCTGAACAGTCCATGGGAGGCATTTCCTGCYTACAGGGAGCCCAAAGATGCACCTAAAATAGAGGCTGGGGAGAAACCTGCAAAGTAACATCATTTTATTACCAATGTAGGCGAACGCCAGACGTACATTGACACCTACGATACGGTATTTATGTAAATATGAGACCTTGTGTTGACTTCTGTCTTATTTCAGAGACCTCTGAAGCATCTGAATAAAGAGTGAATTCCAAAATAACTACTGTGCTTCCTCATTGATTTGTTCACAGCTTGAGATTTGTGATGTTCCCCCTCCTCCTCTCTCCACCCATAAAGCTACTCTCTATATATATATATCCCTGGGTATACTCTATATATGTCCCTGACACAAATGAAAGGGGTGTGGTAGGAAGAATACATATTTAGGAATCATATACATATAGCAATCATTAAAAAAAAGAAAGAAATAAAACTACTTTATCACAAATATATTCGCTCTGGAAGCATGGTGTATATTGCAGGACATGTGTATTTACATTTTATAGAAAAGAGAAAATGAATTTAAATCTAATTCTGTAAACTCCAGCTAGATGTTATTAATTTTTTTTATTTATTTATTTATTTATTTTTGCAGCGATTGCTTTTTTTTAGCTGATGCTTATTTCCTTTATTTTTTTGGTGACCTTCTGATTCTGACTCCAATTTTTCTCAGAGCTATAAAGGCTTAGAATATTGCACTTTGTGGAATGAATCATCTAGAATTTTAAAAAGTTTCACTTCATAAATTAAATTACRGAGGAAAAAAACCTTGAAAACTTGCATCTGTCTCAAAATGTAATGAGCCTACATGTGTCTCTAAACTAATTTTCACTTATGTTGAGGTGAGTCATATTCCCGAATGCAAACCTATGCTGGGTTTTAGGGTTCTCCCACATGCCAAATCCAATTTTAACTCCTGCTAATAGCAGTAAGCTGGGCAACCTATTAACCAGACTACTTCTGATAGCTAGAACAGAATCTAGTCATTAATTGCTATTATAAGAAAATTATAACTTGCTATTATAAGAAATTCTACAGTAAAATGGATAGAGTGTTGTGAGCATGACAGGCCACTGTAAACAGATACATGTGGGTTTGATCATCTGTCAATAAAGTGACATTTTATAATGAAATAAATTTATCGCTCAATTCTACTGACAGATCCAGAAAGTTGAAGAGCAATTTCTAAAACCCTACAGTGCAATTAAATAATTCTTTACCTAGAACAAAGGATATGTGACTATGAACTGAGGCATATAGTTCTGAGATCTTAAATGTCCCTATCATTTTGGTAGTAAGACCAAGTAAGTTAAATATTACTTTATTAATATGACTTTACTAAATATTACCATCTAAACTTGTTAAAAATGTAACCCCCAGTGATCACAGCCACACATTTGCACATATGCGTACATGCACACAGTCGATAAAGTTGGTAAAACCAAAGGAAGAAAGTGCAGGTGATTGCCTGTTCCCGCTGTGATTAAGTGAGACCCTTCACTCCGAGAGCATGGCCAAGCTGCTCACTAGACTCCCACCTACAGATGGCTGTATCGGGATTCAAACTCTTGATCTCCGGATGATGGGGCACTTAATGCTGTGCCTCTCGAGAGCTTGTATGCAATCATCACAGAATCTGTTATATTTGTGAGAGAAAGATGCATGAAAATATATAGCCTAAACAACGAGAGGATGTACACGCCTCAGATGACTTAATTATATTAATTATATATTAAAATTCATAAATTAATATTAATATTAAAAAATAAAGAAATAAACAATTCCATTAGCTGGCTATTTAATGTACAGCTCAAGAAGTCTTTTTTATTGGTCTCTCAACATCTCACTTGCTCACTTTCTCTGCCAGTTGCTTTGTACTGGGCTCTCACCTCTTTGGTTAGCTGATGACTTTGACCTGTCATTGTCTAAGACTTTTTTCTTACCTTAAGTTGTGGTGTTTAAATCCATCCATCCATCCATCCATCCATCCATCCATCATTCCTACTTATCCCATGTTGGGACTTGGTTGGCCTGGCACCTGGATGGGATGCCAACCCATTGCAGGGCACAAGCTCACAATCTCACACACTCCTGGCAATTTGGGAGAGCCATTTAACCTACACCTGATGTCTGGAGGAAATCCATCCAAGCACATCCAAATGCACGAACACCAGAGGCAAGGCAACAGTACTGATCACTAAGCCACTGTGCCACTGTAGTGTGTGTCTCTGCAATTCCTTACCCAACACCCTGTTAATTACTAATTAATTACATGATTGTAAGCATGGTTTAAAAGTTTTTTTTTTTAATAATAAGAGCAATAGAACTAGAAGTATGTGTGATCATTTTGCAAATGTACAAGGTGTAAAAAATAAACTGCTTTAGCGAGAAAGAAGAGTTTCGTGACATTTTTAACTGATTTGTAAATGGATTTCTGTTCTTACTTAAGGAAAGTACACGATCCTGATAGAGCCGGTGATGCCAGCTAATGGTTCTTTCAGCAGAGGCAACATCCTGCAATGTGACCTTGGGGAATGGAGGGGAAACGGACAAGAAGCAAACACTAATAGAGACAGGGAAAGCACTCACAATAAAGGCAGATTAGAAGTGGATCAGGGTAAGCTTAGTGATAGTGGACCCAGTAAAGATGTTAAAGCTGTAACTGTAACCCTTTTCATTGGAGTCTAGTGGTTGTGGGTCAAATGGTATAAGCCTGTTACGATGAATTGTTTTATTTAAATTTATTCCATGGTGCACTTGAATTTCTCTGACCAAATTAGAATGTGTGACTTGTTTGTCTATAACACAGCTCAAACAGCAGCTTACATAGACATAGTAATGCACTCTGTCATGCAGGGAATCATGTGGTGGTTGCTCCATATTATGCAAACTAAAAATAAAATAAATTGCTATTATTTAACAAAGCAATGTTGGCATGCTGACATTTAACGAGTCTGCTTTGTAACAGCGGGTTTTCCACAATGTAAGAGTAGTCATTCAAGACAGAGGACTTTTGTTGTTGTTGCATTATGAGAGAAAGAGAGAGAGAGAGAGTGTGTGTGTGTGTGTGTGTAGGGGGGCGTACATTCTGTGTTGTCCTGTTATCGAAAGAAAAAAAAATTGTCAACTTCAGGGTCACATAAACCCATCTTTTAATTATTTTCCTGTTTTCCAGCATTGTCACCAGATTTCAATTGCAAAATCACCAGATTCCATTCTCTTCCTGTTTATTCCCTTAAATAAATAAGTGTTAACAAGGCTTTGAACTACAAAATGACATACTGTACCTCTGGAACTGTACATGTTTCCTCCAAAAATCGATTTCCACTCTTGGTGATGGCACAGTATGAGAAGTTGCTTTAAACATGTAACATTTAGAAGTGCCATTACAGAATGGACTCAAATCATGACAGCAGAATGTGCTCTCATCTCATCTCTCACCGTAGAGGCCGAGCTWTCGGGTCTGTACTGTTCTGTTGGTTATTACGTCACATCACTCTCTCCTGCTTGTATGGTGGAGGATGACTCATCTGACCTGATCCCTTTATTCTCTGTGTTCCAGTGCCTGTGGTTTTTGACCGGCAAAACCTCCAGTGTGAATTTGTCTTTGTAATGAGATGTTTATTAACTGCAGCCATATGATAATAACCTGCTCTGTGTAGTTGTTAATGGCCTGTTCTTACTGCATTAATGTTAGCTTGGTGTTAACCTTCTCGGTCACCTGAACAACACTTACACTAATGCAGGAGCTTCAGGCTCAGTGAATGTGTGCTTTAAACCATAATTTAGACCCTTATTTCCTAATGACTCATGAATCTACATGCAGAAGTTACTTCCTATTCAGACTAAACAGCCGTGGGTAAGTCTTTTTGCCCAAATAATGAGCTTTCCTTCTATATCACTTTGAACTTTGAGCATCCATATACAGTAGACGTTTGGATAGTTTTATTACTTTTCTCTCACAAGTATTACATAATCTCACACCAATATGTGAGGTTATGAGATCGAAAAAAAAAAAACATAAATCAGTCCTACGCTGCTATAATAGATGGTGGAAGCTCCAGTATAGTTTTCTGTAAAATGAGAAAAGTGAAGACAATGTGGAATGGCATTTCAATCCCACTGTTCCTGACTTTCTCTGAGTTACATTTATGTTTTAGATTCATTTTCTTAGTGGCCRCTCATTGCAGATTTTATTTAAACTAGTTTAACAAAGGCAGTCAGATGCATATGTCATATGTTTCATCATTTAATTTCCTTAATGGCCGTTTACACTGTTTGACCAAAAAAGTCACTATTTAAAAAAGGCCTGCATCAAGCAAAGACAACAACTATGAAGATTGCTGAAATGACTGGAATTGGGTATATAACTGTCCAATGCTATATTAAGAGCATTTCACACACACACAGACACACACACACACACACACACACACACACACACACACACACACACACACACACACACACACACACACACACACAATGTGACAGGAACTCATAGAATTGGATTTAATTTGTACGTAAGATTATGTAAGATTTAATTTGTTAGTGAGACTAATCGGAAAACAAGGCTTCAATTTGCTACAGAGCATAAAGATTGGACTTTGTAGCAATGCATCAAAGCTCATGTGGTCTGATGAGTCCAGATTGACCCTACTCCAGCATCAGGGTAAGAAGAGAGGCTCATGAAGCGATGCACCCATCATGCATAGTAGCCACTGTACAAGCCTCTTGAGGCAGATTTATATTGATACATACACACTGTCATGCTTATTCACACACTACGGGCAATTTGGGAACACCAGTTAGCCTAATCTGCATGTCTTCCGACTCTGGGAGGAAACCCACCAAACATGGGGAGAACATGCAAACTCCATGCACACAGGTATGAGGTGGGAATCAAACCCAGACCTTGAAGGTGCTAAGCACTAAGCCACCGTGCCACCTTATAGAAACGTTTTTGTACCAAACAATATACGGCTAAGTTCCAGGAATAAATACTACAGTAATCACCATTGGCCTCCACACATCATTGGCCTAGTTGGCCTACAGAGGATTCCTAAATGGATGGAATTTCCAGGACCTCAAAATTGTTTACAGCCACTTTTTATTCACTTTGGTGTCATTCACAAAAAAAAACATCCACAGATAACCGTAAGAGATACAATCTTACCAGAACTCAGACCACACAAACATAAAATTGTTAGTCAAACGGTCAATCTCAGTATATTCACAATTCTTTTCTTGTATGATTTTATATTACAGGGTGAATCACTATGACACCAGTCACAGAACAAAAGTGCGAACATTCACAAGAATATAAATGGATAGACATCAAACAAATTAAGTATATCCCAGTGTGGAATTGTGCACATGTGGTATGTGTGCTTTTTCTTTTATTATTATATTAACAAGTTCTCAATAGGAGCATGCACTAATCAAAAGAGTCAAGCAAAATGGTGAAATGTGATTTTAAAATAACTGCTCGTTTTTAATAGTGATAAGGAATGATTTCTTTTGGGAAATTATTACTGTGGTCATTCTAGCGAAACATGTACAATGTTCATAGCAAGTTGGTGATCTCAGCAATAACATTTATAAATGCCACTTTTAAAGTTGCCCAAAAATGTGTACACACTATGTGCAAGGGAAATACCAACAAAACTCCAAAGAACTGTTTCATAGAAGTTAACAATACGCCACATGCAAAACGAGGACTGTGAACATTGTTTTTTTTTTTCATGAGTGAACTAGAGTTGCATGCACTTTCCCCACTTTTTCCGTACTTTGCATTGCTGATTGCTATTTCCACTGAAARCTTGAACTGGATAAGGGGCTGTATTCACAAACATGAGCTTATCTAAAGATTTTATTTTCTTAAAAACTGTTTACAGAACTCTAAAGAGAATGTTTACTAAGGCATGAAACTTTTGATTGCACTTTTTTGATTGCACAAACGTTTGATTGAACTTTTCCCATCGAAAATAAGTTTGATGATTGAGAAGTTTATTTTGGGTTTTCATTAGCTTTCATGAAAATGAAAAGAAATAAACTGATTCATGTCGAATCTTACTCCCAGGGGGAACATTGTTTTATTTAACTCTGTACAGTACCAACTGTATTTGGACTGGAGAGTGATTAAAGATGGAAAAGTGGGGAGGTGATAACCGAGAATGTAGGCGAACCATAGCTAGCCCCTCAATTAAATAGTCTTTGGTAGGAATAACTAAATCGTAGAGAGTGGATGGGAGGTAGTGAGTGCAGAAACTCCATCAGGAGTTGGACACGCTTAACTAGAAAGAAGGAGATTGCACTTGAGGCATAGAAATTCTCCCAGGTTTCAGTTATTTTTTCAACTCCATTCCTTAATTACTTTTCGACTAATATAGGAGTTTTTAAATTAGGATCAAAAGCATCCTTCATTTTTTTTTCTTTCACAAACAGGTCAGGTTTGAAATGCTTTGACTTACAATTAACTCCTTTTAGCCTGTTGTGAACACAGCCCCAGGACGCTACACTTTTATCATATCACTTTTATCATGCGTTTTGATTTTGTGCTATTAACTCTGAACACTGAAATGTCACAAGTTTTTGCTTATGAACTGCTGAAAATTCAAGGCATTTTCAGTGCATAGATCTCATTGGAGATGGTGTCACTATATGCAACATTTTTCTTTTTCTTTTTTGCCCACAATATCTAAAACGTTTTTGTGATATTTTTTTTTTTGTGATTATATGCTTTTGTACTTCCTCAAAAAAAAAAAAAAAAAGCAGAAAAAACTGCAAACATTCAGAGTCCGAAGAGAACAGAATAGAACTGAACAGAACCAAAAGATCACAACTTTAGGTTTCCCTGCATGAGTTCACAAGAGCTGACAGAGTGAAAGAATTTATTTGGATGCAGTCCACATGCAGACCAACCCGCTGTCTTTCTGACCTCTGATCACAGACAAAGACCGAGACCTGTGCCTTGGTTCCTCTTAAAACCCCCTACCCTGCTTTCGCTGCTGAAGGTGGATGTGGGAGAGCTCTGGGTACACCAGGAATCCAGTGAAGGTGATGTACTTCGCATGATTACTGTACGCACCAAATCCTTCTCGTTGGTGACTGTAGAGCCACACTGTATCTCCTTTTTTCAGTTGCAGCATCAGGCTTTGGCTCTGCAAGGCCTTCTCGGTGTCGCTGTCATCATATATCATGGCCTGGACCTCCAAGTGATTCTTCATCAGCTTCACAGAAAGGGTCTTGTGTGGAAGCTTCCCAGCATTGAATGAAAAATAGTAGGCCCCAGGCACACGGCATATGAAAACACCAGAACTCACGTTAAAGTCGTTACCAATGTTGACAAATTCAGTGTCGAATATTATTGGCTTGTGTTCAGGATAGCTTTTATCTATGCCCAGAATGCTGTTCGTACGACCAACTGAGAAAGCCGACCTCTGGTCCTCCTCCTCCTCAACATCCCTCCTCTCGTCAGTGATCTCTTCTTCTTTCTTTTCCTCAGTTACTCTGCCCTCTATGTGTACTTGCTCTGGTGTGTGGTGACTAAGTATTGTTGTTTGGTCCTCATTCATCTGTTCTTTGTGTTCTTGGAATGTATATATATCTGGATAAATCAGGTATCCACTGAACGTAGTGTAGTGCCCAGTGTTGCTATAGATGGCGTAACGTGGGTCTCCATGGAGACGTAGCCAGACAGTGTCGCCGAAGTCAAGCTGCAGCATGGCGCTCTGACTCTGGACCTTACGTTCCTCACCCCCATTATCATCGTAGATGATTGCCTGCACCTCATTCCTGTTCTTCATCAGCATCACTGACAGGTCCCGATGTGGGAACTTGCCCACGGTGAAGGAGAAGTAGTATGCTCCAGGGATCCGGCAGCGAAATAAGCCGGTTTTCGGCTCAAAGTCACCGCCGATATTCACGTAGATCTTGTCGAAGGTGACCACCATCTTTGGACCGCCCTCCATGCTAGTAGTGCGAGCGACGGAAAATGCAGAACGCAGCTCCACTGCATCAGGCATCCGCGCAAAAGCCCATACAGCCACGCCATGACACAAAGCAAACAACAGCAAAGAGCTGGCACCTGGCAGCATCACTCCTGTTGGGGGAAAAAAGAGAAATGGATCAAGAACAATGCACAGTTTCACGTCAGGAGYAAGGCGTTGGACTACAGTTCGAAATATCCCACCACCACCAAGTTGTCCCTGTTGGACTTTGAACAAGGCCCTAAACCCTCACCTGCTCAGATGTATAATGAAATTAAAATGTAAGTCACTCTGAATAAGGGCCTCTGCGTAAATGTAATTTGGTTTAGAATATCAGTAACCTACTCCTTAGAAACTTCAGGATTATTTATTTATGTATGTATTCACGTTGAAATATGACTTTATCCTGACCAGGCTTGCAAGAGATCCATAAATTACCTCGGTACACTGTTCTTAATGAAGACATCAACCCAAGACCATCTGCCTTTTTTTGAATTAGACCTTGATCCTTATCCCTTTGAAGACCAAATCTTTACGGCTTAAATCACATAACTGTCAGACTTGATATGATTATTGCTAGAAAAGAATGACCATGTGAGAAGGAGCAATCAAACATGCACAAGTACATGCATCCTTTTTATGTTTTAATGCATGGAAAGATTTTTTTTTTTTAATGAAGTTGTGTAGTTGTTAGCTCTGTTATGTCGCATCTTTCAGGTCTGGGTTCGATTCCCACTTCGGGGTCTGTGTGTGGAGTTTGCATGATCTCCCAGTTCTTAGTGGGTTTCCTCCAGATAGAGAGTGAGTGAAAGCACAATAGACAGTTTGGACATTCAATTATGCTAGAATTCATTTTTTTTACTCACTTTCATAGTTTGTACTGAAGAACCCAGAGGAAACTCCACGCACACAGAACCCAAGGTGGGAATCAAACCCAGACCCTATAGGTGCAAGGCAACAGTGCTAACCACTAATCCACTCTGCCACCATTGTGCTCTTAATTATAATTTTTTCTTTTTTGACATGTTACTGTAGAAAAATAATTATTTCCTCTAAACATACAAATGAACCTAARGATTTCAGGCTATATATCAAGGAATTGCAGCTAGACTGGGTCTTGATAAACAGCTATCATAGAAGCAGAGGGTAAGATCAAACACAGGATATTATTGCCTTTGGTCACTGTTGTACTACAAGAACTCTAATAGCAGCCTTGGCCACCTTCCCTTGCCTGCAGAAGGGAGTTTAATGAGATACATGCTGGATCAGAGTAATAAACAGTAACAGAAGCTGACTCAACACCATTGCATAATGTGTGTTCTCAGTTGTGTAATCATTTTTAAACAGAACAATACTTTTTTCATCATGGTGTCAAGACATCACAGTGTCGTAACTATCAGAGAAATCAGGGTCATTTCTAAAATAGTACAAGAGCAGGTATATAAGACAAAGTATTTCCATCAAGTATTAAATCTGTACGTGTAAGATGCACCCGATTCTCTGTTCTAATCAAAGAAGCATTTAGAATTGCCACAGCATCAGTCAGCCACTGAGAACGGTTTCCCGCCAGCACAGAGGCTGAAAGCATGGATGCAAAAAACAACGAATAATAATAGAGATCAGATTTTTTATAATGAGCTCTCTTGAGATTCCAGAAAAGTAAGCGGGAGTTGAAGTATGTCACAATAATAATGTACTTTAATTGAAGTTTTTGTCTAAATGAGAAAAATATGCAACTGTCATGTTGGAATATGAAACCATTCTGTATGTACACTGTATGGCCAAACATATATAGACACATGACGATCACACCCATATGTCGGCCTTCCCCGCATAGTTTCTTCAAGGATGGACATGAGCGTATATGCTGGACCTCAATGAAGACACTGGTTTGCCGAAGTGTGTCCTACAATGATTCCTGTCCTCAACCCCATTCAACATTCAATTTTTTTCATGAATTTGAACACTTGAACCCATCATCATTTGGTTGATACTGTATAGTACAACCATAAATATATCCTTTCTGAATGAGCGAATCGTCACAGCTGCAGTCTGAAATCTATTGGGAAGATGTTGTCTGTGTTAGAGTATTGCAATATAGTATCAAAATAGTATTTCAATATTAGCTATGTTTACAAGCCCTGTTTCTTCAACGTATGTCCTCCCTCAGGTGCCTTAAAACCTGGCAGTAGAATTTATTATTATTACCGCTATTGACGGTCTAGCACCTGGGGATGAATGCACAATGCACGATGCACAATGCCGTGAAAGTGAATGAGCATGCACTTGGTTGAGATGCGGGCCTGCCTCGCCTTTTTTTCCGGTTGTGGAGATGATCAGCTTTTCCACTGTGAAGACTTTTACTTTGTTGCAGGGTCGTACCCGTACACAAAAGTTTACCAAAAGACTGGTAATAATCCTGGACATGAAGRATGAGGATGAGTCCCTTGGCAGACCACAACACGATGTTTCTTCTATTGCTGGGTCAGCAGCATTGGACAACTTGTTCAAATCACACGTGAGAATTGCCTGGACTGTTCCATGTGAACCACAAGCAGTGGCAGCAATGTTGTGAATTGTTCTCTGACGATCATCATGCACAAGTTGCGACATTTTTCAGAGTATGAACTTGTCGAAGGTCTTCCAGATCTTTCATCGTCTTCCAGTGGTGTTCTTCAAGTCTTGAAGCCCAAAATACTTCAAACGATTCATTGCAAAATCTCATCTCTGTGGGACATTTGCCCAGATTCACAAAGAATGCCTATGATGAAATAGCAGTCTTGGTAACGCACATGTTTAGAATAGCACCAGTTGCACAGCTCGTGATGTACACACGATGATGTCTTTTGGCACACTGACTTATGAAGGTCAGCGCTCCCTGTGACTGTGTGTGCAGCCTTGTGCTGCCATCTGCTATAAAACTAGTCTCAACATTTTTTGATCTCACCTCACATAACAGCAAACAGGCACTAAATCTGGAATGGGAGTTTCAACAAGCACATAGAGGTGTGATGGTGCAGTGTCCACATACACACACACACACACACACATATAAATATATATAGCATAAACCTCTTTGTACCATAAGTGTTAGTTTTACTGATCAGAGCTGTCTGGCTCCATGTGCATATTCAAGTAAGGCTAGCTACTGTACAGAATCATTCAGTGTGTGGACTGAGTAATGGGGATTCTCTTCTTAGTGAGTCAGACTGTTTGGCTCTGCTTTCGATTCCCAAAGGCTTGCAGCAATTCCTTTTAACCGAAAATGTTTGCACTATTATGAGCATTACTCATTTAACTTTTCCTAGCTAAAGCTGAAATTAGCCGATATCTGATTCAGCCTTCTCCTGAACAAAATAACATTACATTGCATTGCACATTATAAAATCTATAAAGTCATCCTGGTGGTGCTCGATAGCTACGATTAGACATCACTGATACTTAGACTTGACTACATACAGTACATCAACATGCTACAGTTTAGCACTTGTCCTTTCCAGTCACTCTGGCGTTTCCTACTCGCAGTTGATAGTCAAACAAATGAATCGCCATTTAAGCTAGCAAGTGGGTCAGATGCTGAGGTTTCCATAGAAACAGCATTAGACTGTAAGGATAACAGTATTGCTTACATCTACCAAAAAAAAAGACATCTCATGCATGCGAGTCGACTCTCAATGTTCACAGTGACACTTGTGGACTGCTGTGAACTGTTCTGCCTGCTGAATACAAAATGCCTCCCTTTAGAGAAAACATGGATTCTTTTTTTAAAGCTCTGAATTCAGCTGCATGTCCAGGCTCCAATGAATTGTAAACTAGTCAGTCAAATGAGATTTTAGACTCATATATAGCATATATAGGCAATAACTCATTGGCAGACGAAAAAAACAACAAACAAAAAAAAAACATCTAGCCTAGGATTTGACTAGAAAAAAAATAATAATTTGGGGTAGCAATAGCATGGGACCTGGTGAAAACCAGTTATTTATAAGAAATCTATGGTGTGACCCTGGGTGCCGGCAGTTGAGCTTTACACTTGAAGCCAATTAAACTGCATACAGTGTTCCACAGACTGCTTGCTTTACTGTGTGTATCACTTTATTAATAGCTTGTGGGATTACTCGCTCACTCGCTCACTCACCGTCTCATACTGCTTTATCCTGTGTACTGGAATCTATCCCAGGAGACTTAGGGCACAGTGTGGGGTACACCCTGGACGGGATGCCAACACATACACTCACACTCATTTACACACTAGGGGCAATTTGGGAACACCAATTAACCCAACCTGCATGTCTTTGGACTGGAGAAGGAAACCGGAGTACCCAGGGGAAACCCACCAAGCACTGGGAGAACATGCAAACTCCAAGCACACAGACCCTGAGGTGTATACCTTATACTGTCCGCAAACCAGCATTATGATGATGCTATATATGTATAGTGATGTTATATATGATGTTATAATGTTATGAACGTGTGTTATGATAAGATATCGTCATCATGGGCACAAAATACATGCTTAGACAAAACAATATTTTCCCTTCTATGGGATTTTATACACTGTAAACATAACAAAATGAGTGTCTCTGTTATGCTAATCAGATAGCTAAAGTGTTAGGACAGGTAACAAGAATATTTTTTTTGAACATTTGTTATTGAAAATCAAGCGCGCATGTCAGAGACACTATGCAGCAGATAAATCTTAACTGAAGATTTGAGGATTTTATAAGGAAATCTTACTCCTGACTCGCAGCTAGAAAACATTTGCAAGTCTTTTGAAGGTACATGAACGAACGCGCAGGTTAACAAGCCTGACGTTGAGAAAAGAAAACGTGAAAGGAATTGAGTTACCATGACAACCGATCACTACTTAAATGTCTGGGACTTTCAGGCGATAAGTCATACACCACTAGATTGAATGAAATGTCTCAGTCCAGGGAATCCCCTAGAGTAAGTAGGCTCTGTCACATGGGCAGGCAAAAGTGCGACAAACATGAAAGAACATCCAGTACAGTACACATGCAGAGGTAAAGAAGTACAGAAAAATATGGGAAGATGGATAGAAGTGACAAGTTAAAAACAATGTGCTTTAATGAAGTGTTGGGTCAGCACAAGAGACCGAAAAGTGCATCTTTAGCACAGTCTCTGCAAGTCTCGGGGGCTGAACTGGAGCGACGATCATTCATCACGTCATCCTAATATATTCCCTCGATCGGTGTTTTGATGTTGGTTGTTGAAAAGTGATCAGTCAGTACAACATTATTTAATTTGCAGCGATTTGTCTCTCTAAGGGTACAAGTGGACCCAAACCATGCCAGCACTATGCCTCAGACAATATAACCGAGAAACTGAACTCCTGTAATTGAGGTCAGCCTGTTCTACCACCACACAGGCGCTCTCGCACCGGTAAAGGATGACAAATCTGACCATGTATTTTCTCCTCATCTCGCTCTAGCCCAGGGGTTTGGCCCGACTGAATGCTCACATTTTGTAATTGTAACCCTCTCCGTAATGACCCTCTTCATGTTTATGCACTGCAACACTGCCATGACATCCCTCTCTATATAGTTCCTGATGGACTATTCTGGCTAAGGGATGATTACATTCTGCATGAACATTTTCAGCCGCCTGAGGAAAAGATCTTCTTTTTTCTTACGTTTCACCCTAATACATACTGTACGCATCATGTAATGGATACTAACAGTTTCAACCTTATTTATTGATGCATTTCACACTTTCATCACATTTCATCACACATTGTTACAAGCCAGTTGAACAGTGACTAAATGTTCCAGCCCTAATCCGTGCTTCAATAATTATCCCACTTCACAGTCACTTAGATATTTTTTTTCTCACCATATGGTTCCAAAATTCAAGGTCAACCGGGGCATCTCGGCAGTTTATACGGTACATGCCACTGAATATGGTAGGATGTTAATTGTTTTATTAGATAGTGTAATACAGATATCTAAAAACATCTGCACTTGTTCCACATCTAATTCAATCAGGATCTTTCTTTAATTAGTTACAGGTCAGCAAATAGGAACTGAATCTCTGCCTAAGACAAGGACTTAAACAGAGACTAGGCATGAGGCAAAAGGCTGTGACTGGTAGGGGTAGTTCTGCTATTTATTAATATGGTGTGGAGGCGCAAGGGTAGCCCAGCTGGGAGTATTTCAGAAAAAACAATCATATAAATTAGCAGAGAGCAGGGGGAACACAAATGAAAAAAAAATTAGCTGTTAAAAATCCCTATAAAATTCAATACACATCAATGTATTTTAAACCACTATGATTTTGCTTTTGTTATGTGTATAATAATAATAATAATAATAATAATAGTAGTGGTAGTAATAATAATAATAATGATAATACAACACACAACACTCAAACCCAGGATTCTGAAAGAACAAAATGCTCAGTGATCTTTGCCTGACCCTTTTTTTTTCTTTCTTTCTTTTTTTTCTTTCTTTTCTTTTTTTTTCTTTCTTTTCTTTTTTTTTCTTTTTTTTCTTTTTTTTTTTTTTTAAAGCAAATCATTTTACTTTCAACTTTCATAAGAAACTCAGATGGAATACCTTACATATTATTATTATTATTATTATTATTATTATTATTATTATTATAACATAAGCAAAATCATAGTGGTTTACAATGCATTGATGTGTATTAAATTTAAAGGGATTTTTGACAACTAATTAAATTCTTCATTTGTGTACTCCCTGCTCTCTGATAATGCTGTTTTATCTARGGCTACTGCAAATAACAGAAAAGCAGAACAGATTGTAGCGTTCATCAAAATTTCAGCACTAGCACAAAGAGCCAATGCTGTTGTATATATATATGTATTTTTCAGATTTTCTCCATGATTTAGTCTTGTCCAAACTACTACTACCAGTCAGGGAGGCCCGTTTCCTCCAAACCACGTCACACCAGCCAACCACGTCCTTTCAAACTGCTCGCCCACGCACCGTCGGAGGCGGCGTAACACACTAGGAGGACAGTTGCCTGAGCTCATGGATGCCTGTGATTGGCTGCGAAGCCGTGATTGATATGAGAGCGCAGAGTTCCTCTCACACCACCCCACTGAGAGAGCTCTCTCCAGGTCTCCGGCTGCAGGAGGCTACAGCATCATCCAAGAATCGAATTAGCGATCTCCGGATGATAGGCCGCGCACTTTACCACTTATCGTGTTGTATTTTGAGTCACTTTAAATGCATATTGTTAAAAGTTCAAAGTCTTTAATTTTCACAAAGTACAATATTCCTATTTTGGTGGATTTTGGTGGTGCAGAAGATTATCAGTAACAACATAGCGTTAGTGTTCATAGACAGTCTATCAACCAAATTAAGCCAAGAGAAGTGACTCTTTGAAGGGTGGCGTGGTAGTGCAGTGGTTAGCACTGTGGCCTCACACCTCCARGATCAAGGGTTCGATTCCTGACTCAACTGTGTGGTGCGTGTGTGTGTGCTCTCCCTGTATGGGTTGTTTTCCAATTCGACTGAGGCTAATTGGTGTTCCCAAACTTCCCACTGTGTGTGTGCGTTTGCGCCCCGCGATGGATTAGCACCGAGTCCAAGGTGTGCCCTGCATTGTGCCCAAGGTCTCCTGGGATAGGATCCAGGTGCCTGTGACCCTGTAGATAAATGTGTATAGTAGATGAATTTTTAGAGTAACCCCATAATTTGTGTTGTTAGTCAACTAGTAATAATATTTTATTTGTTGGTTACTCTAAAGTGATAATTAGTATTTTAATGGAATTTATAATCYTTAGAGTTGTGAATGATAACCTTATATTAGATTAACATTGTGGGCTCGCTCCCACAGGATGAGCCGCCACTGGTTTAAAATATTGTTTTTATATTGTTTTTTAGCTTTTATTGACAAACCACTTAGTCGTCAGTTCTTTCAGGGGGGAAATCCCTCGAAGTGCATTAAGCAATTCTTCCTCTAATGTACTGGCTACTGATTTCACATGAGCCTGATGCTACTCTAACCAAGTGTTTACTCACTCTCTCACACACTCTCGTGTTCACTCATTCTCTATACTGCTTTATCCTGTCGCAGGAAGAATGGAGTGTATCCCAGGGGACTCAGGGTGCAAGCTGGGGAACCCTAGATGGGGTGCCAGTCCATCACCGGGCCCAAACTCACACTACATTGAATTTGGAGATGTCCAAATGCCCCGCCCCTCCATGTTCTATAACACCATCATGCAGTAATGGAACTGTCGTGGTGAAGTTCTCTATTCATTTCTACCTACTGAAAGTTTAGAAATGAATATTACTGAGATTGGCATATTGGCTGAGATGTATTACGCACACTACAAAAGAAGAAAACACACACACATTGACAAAGATTCCTTAGTGGTTATTGGACGGTTTGTTGTTTTAAATGTATGAAATTGTTTGGGATCTAGTTGGAATTTTTCCTGAAAGGAAACTCAAGTTCCACACAGACCTCCTAAATGATCTCGAAACAGAACAACCATAATGTGTTGCTTGTTGCATGAAATATTGTTATTATTAGATTTTTTATTTTTTTTTTGCACCCTAAGGCTTTTCATGTTACAGGCCAATATTTATATGCATGGACACCCCATGGCATGGCATGCGAGGGAGATAATTGTGTTTGTGACATTTTCTGATTCATCTACACTTTTCCATTTTCTCCTGGCGCTATAATTTGAATGTGGTGTTCTACCAATTACTCGATAAACCCTGGCAAGCTTGCCGTCTGCATGAAGGCAGCCTGTTTGTTTGTTATTTCCTGATAAACGGCAGTGACATAAATCTGCAGATGATGTAAGGGTGATATATCTGCTAACACTGTTTGATTCATCTGCTGATGGATGCCTAATGGTTTCAAATCAGCACTGCTGTTCTGTTGCATCTTTGCTGTTGCCAAGAAACACAACAACTTTTGGAGCGACAAATACTGTACGACTCTCTTTCTGGCTACACAGTACCGTTTAACCTGTGAAACCGTTCTCTGTTCCTGAGTCTCTGTTCAGTATGTCACTTCTCCTAAAAGCTGTGGAGCCTCGAGCATCTCTTGATAACTTCCTTTTATTCTGTAAGTGTATGATTTATCTGTTCTGAGAGGTTAAATAGATATAGACTCAGGACTGATGATGGACACTCGGGGAGTATCACAGGCTGAAAGTAAGACAGAGAACTTTAGTGGAAACATCTATTAAGGATAAGGATGAGTGACTGATTCTGGCTTTGAAGATGGAACGGGACACTGGGCATAAAACTGGTCCTGTGAGTGAAACTGTAAGAGGGGAAAAAGCATGGTTTGTGCTTTGTCAGAACTATCAGGAAATTTGATAGACACTGTTTTTTTTCTGCCTGTCTGTAAAGGGGAGAGACGTATTGTTTGGAAGACTATATATATTTATATATATAATGGCAGCACTGTGGTGTAGTAGTTATCACTGTCGCCTTGCACCGCTAGGGTCTGATTTGATTCCCGGCCAGGCTTGATTCCCGTCTCTGTGTGCATGGAGTTCGCATGTTCTCCCTGTGCTTGGTGGGTTTCCTCCGGGTACTCCGGTCTCCTCCCACAGTCCAAAGACCTGCAGATAAGGCTAATTGGCATTCCCAGTTACTCATGCCCTAAGTGTCTCGGGATAGGCTCCAGACCCCCCGTGACCTTGAATACAGGATAAAGCGGAGTAGACAATGAGTGATTGAGAGTGATATATTAGAATATAATTGAAATGTTCATTTATTTCAGCAATTCAATTAAACAAGCGTTACACACAGATTGCTATTTCAAGTGTTTATTTCTTTTAATTATGATGATTATGGTTTACAGCTAATGAAAACCCTAAAATCTTAGAATGTGCTTAGAAAATTTTAATATTGTGAAAAAGTTCTATATTGGAGATTCATGGTGTCATGCTCTAATCAGCGAATTAACTCAAAACACCTGCAAAGGTTTCCTGAGCCTTTAAAGTTCTCTCAGTCTGGCTACACAATCATGGGGAAGGATGCTAACTGGACAGTCATCCAGAAGACGATTGGTGATGAGAGGTCAGAAGAAATTGCTCAGCCTGCTTTGCGCTGACAGGATGCCTACTGTAACTCAAATAAGCACTTTTTTAGAACCTTAGGGAAAGGAAAGCTTCCAAACATGAACCTTGAGGCAGATGAGTTACCAAAGCAGATAACATCAAAGTACTCCGCTGTCAGGCAAGAACAGAAACCTGAGGCCACTGTCTGCACAGGCTCCCAAAACTGGACGATTGAAAATGGGATATTTTCGTCAATATTAAACTATATATAAACAACATTAAATCTAATTTATGCTCTTGTCATTTAGTTGGGTAAGGTTATGGCTCTGTGCAGACCACTAGAGTTCTTACTCTCCACTCTGAGCTCGCTTTGTGCACGGACCAGGATCACTGTCGAATTCTACCCATTTTCCTCTGATTTTGCATAATGAAAAATTAAAAAGTAATACTTTCCACAGAAAGTATATGCTGAAATAATCATACATCTGTCATATTAACCAGGCTATTTCACTCGAACTGGCCGGGTGATATCTAAATATAACTCTTATAATATTCCTTTGTTAAAAATAAAGTCACTTTATTACATTGTTTGTTTACAGTCGAGTTGCTATAGTAGCCTGTTTCTTACTGATCACACTGGAGTCTTATTTTTATCCATCCCTCTCTAATCCTCCTCCCCCAACACATTTCAAAGAGCTGCTCAGAGTATAAAACACTATTAATAAGCTTTGTTTGTCTAAATATGGCTGAGCAATCATACACAAGTTGTAGTGGAATACTCAGTCTGGTAAAAAAGCAGAGCAGTACATGCGTGAATTATTTTTGTTGTGGAATATGTTCATATTCAGGTGTGGTTGCTGTTTTACATTTATCTTGCACATGCATAGTTCATATTTATTCATATCAAATCACTGTAGTTCTTTGTATGTGTATTTTTATATGTTATTATTCTGTCATGTGCCTGTCATACAGCGCTAATGTTAAATAGGGGTTGTGGGGTGATGAAACGCTGTCCTTATTGTGTCATGTACTGTATTAGTCATATATTGGCAAAATACGTACAAAGATGTTAAAGGATTGACATCTGACAGATATCTGCTCATAACTGTGTTTTTGATAAACTTTTTGAATTCATTTATGGTGCAGGTTTAACATCAGGCAAATACACTGGAACCTCGGATTGCGAGTAACGCAGTTTACAAGTGTTCCGCAAGACGAGTAAAGACTTTTAATAAACTTGGACTTGAAAAACCGAGCAAGTCTTGGTTTACAAGTGCCAAGTATCATGTATCACACATGCGCTCTTGTTTTGACACCGAGCGTCACATGATCACTACTGAGCCAATGATTTTTCTTTCTCTTGCGCTGCGGAATTGTGGGTAATCATCTCCCCTGCTGGGTCTTAGTGCTCGTCCCTTACTGGTATAAACAACATCTCCCTCTCTGTTTCAAGCGTGTCTCCTATGTGTGTGTGTGCACGTAATTTGACACCGACACACACACACTCTCTTGCCTTTACACCCCGCTCCCCGACTTCACATGCACATACAGACACACACTCTCTGCTTTACACAGAAAGTGCTGGTTCATTTGTTATTTATTTTTTTACTTTTCAGCAGTGATTCCGTTAGTATGCGCTCACGCGTGTGTCATTAGAGAGAGATTTCTTTTTTTTCTGTTAAAACAGTGTTCCCATTGTGTGTGTGTGTTTGTTGTAAAACTTAAAAAGCAAGGTGGGGGGAGGGGAGTTTTACTGTGTAAGACGAGGCAAGGGAAGGGGCTAATTCCACACACACACAATTAGACGCCGCCTGCGTGCACAAACGGAAACAATTATCTGTTGGGATTTATTTTAATTCTTTTTAAAAGTAAAGTGCAGGTTAATTTGTTTTATTTTTACTTAATATATTGTATTAATTATTTTTATGTATTTATTTTTTGGGCTGTGGAACGAATACTTTGAGTTTTCATTATTTCTTATAGGAAAATTTGATTTGGTTTACGAGTGTTTTGGAATACGACCCCATTGATTGAAAGCCCATCATTGAAAGTATATCATATACACAAATGTACAGACAAAACCTTTTAGTATTTAGAAGGTACAGTATTTTACATTTATTTATGGGTGCACATGCACATGGAAAATCACATCTTTTATCATTTCATTGCTGTGTCTAATCATACTGCTGCTGGCTTAATCCACTCTATACTGTATATCTAAACTGAAAATACATTTAATTAAATATTCACAGTTTACACTTTCATTTTGGAAAATTGAAAAAAAAATCATGTTCCTCTTCAATTTAAATTTCTTTCTATTTTTAAGTAATAACTTAAATATTAAAAAATAAATATAAAATGTTAATTTATTAAATAAAACATTCTATCTTTGGTTTGATTGTATTTTCTAGAGTAAATATCTTATTTATTTATTTATATATTTATTTTTAATTTAAGAATAATTTTCCAATTTTAGGTCATAGACTATAATATAATAATAACACTCACTGCATGTCATAATGTGTATGGTTGTGTATGTGATTAATACAATTTTAATTGAATTGGTTGTGTCGTGTCATACCACAGAAATCAATAAAAGCATTACTTATGGCTGCAGTAATGTAATCTGAAGGACTCAGTAGATGTATATGAAGGTCTATTATAAAAAGCCCACAATCAGAAACCAGAACAGGTCAATACCTAAAATCCACAATAAGCAGTGATCAGTAAAATAAGGCCAAGTAATTATTAAAAGCTGGTGTCAAAACATGACACAGAATGACACAAGAAATGCCTCACTAATAGGTACAAATAGTCACTGCCTGAAGTGACAAATGAATGTAACTTTAGGGCGGTTGTACATTCCTGTGATAGGTTTTCATTCTGAATTTGGTTTCCTTGTTCTCGTGGTGGATTTAGGCTATCTGTCATTCAGCATAGGTGTCACGGTGTCCGTCATGTGTGACAGCTTTAATGACCTGTTTTGACAAGACAACTGCTGCTACACTGCTGTTACACCATTACGGTTGAAAATATAACCCTGTAAAGGCTCTGTTAAAAGTATAGTGCTGTTACTGTTTTAATAATCACAACCTATGACGTTTCCTACACTGCCATTTCCATACTTTCTGTAGCTCCTAAAACTCAGAGCATTTTAGCCATTATTATTATTATTATTTTTAATAAACATATAACGGGTTCAGGATTGAGCAGGATTGAGTGTTTTATTTGTTTTTCAGCACAAAATAGACAATATGATGAACTGAATTTGAGTAAATTTTAAACAATTATACAAACATGACTGAACAAAAAAAATATCGAAATACAAAATGAGTCACATAAGCAAAGATATATAACAGATATGATCACATGTTTTATTGTTGTTTTTGGTTATTTCTATGATCGAAAAAAATAATAATACTATTCTCATTTTGAGAGTTCTACATTTTTGTGACATAATTCCCATATTCCAGTTGTGGTCAAATTTGACTGTTCTAAAAGTAATAATAACTTTTGTTCTACCTGACATATTTGAAAAACAAAAGACACAGTTTGAAGTCTGAAGCCTCCGAGTTAACACACACCAGCAAGGCTTCCATATCACTCACTCTCACTCACTCATCATCTATACCRCTTAATCCTGTATACAGGGGTGCGCGAGGCCTGGAGCCTATCCCAGGAGACTTAGGGAACATGGCAGGGTACACCCTGGACCAAGTGCCAATCCGTTGCAGGGCACACACACACATACACACACTCATTCACCTCATTAGCCTAATCTGTATGTTGTTGGACTGTGCGCGGAAGCAAGAGTACTCGAAGGATACCCACCAAGCACAGGGAGAACATGCAAACTCAGAACATGCACACAGAGGCGAGAATCRAATCGAACCCGGACCCTAGAGGTGTAAGGCGACAGCAACTAATCCCTTGCCGTCTGGCTTCCATATAAGCATATTATTACATTGATCAAACTACATGTATTTGTTTCACTTTTTTGTTTGTTTATTTGTTTGCTTATTTGTTTGTTCATCATTGATAGGTCATTCATGTTTACAGCAGACTTATTTTGGTGAATTGCTTATCATGTACCTTAAAAAGATTTGAACGTACATTACACGTAGCTATAAAGAAACCATCACTAATACCATAACTCACTGTATCAAATTTTTTACATAATCTGATATACACTCATGCCCGATCTTATGCCTTCCACTATACTCTCTCAATGGTCACTACTCGCTTAGCGGATATTACTGCGGTTTGACAAGTAGCAGAATAATCAATACCAGTGCACAGTGGTTTCTTCCCAGCTCGCATCTTTGGATAAAAATTACAGCCATGCACTTGCAGAGGGAATTTTAATTGGGTAGGATGAACTGCTCAGGTTTACACATGATAACCAAGTAGAAGCCTTGGAGGCATTATTGGTTATACAATCCCTCAAACACAAAAGCAAGGACTTTTTGAACCAGAATGTAATTATGTAGAAATGAACAAGCTGGTCGTTATATAAACCTTTGCTTTTGACACATTTTTAAAATCCTGAAACAACTTTGGTATTAACAACAACAACAAAAAAAACGTATTAGTTAAGTACTATTTTGATATAATTAACTGCAGTGGATGCGTCCATAAAAATATAACTGCAACATAAATCAGCCACAAGTGTGTCCTCGGAGAGTTAGACAAATGGAGTCATTAAAGTCATTCACACACAGTCACTTAGCGACTCACCCATCCACACATTTTCAATTCGGCTATTAATTTCCCAGTGCAGTATGCTTTCTAATGGTCTAATTTGTTAGAATAAATATGCTTCACTAATTTTACTAATCAGATTTTTTTTCTTTCATTGATAACCCATAGGGAAAATAAAATAAAGGATAGCTGCATAATTTCGTACGCATACAATAGTTTTTTTTTGTCTTGAAAATTTTGGAATGCAATATTTAATAACTGCCTCTCATCTTTACCGGGCAATGCGGTTAATGCCGCATAGGACTGTGGACTATAAATATATAAACCGCAGTGTTGGATCACAGAACAAGAAAATAAAAAGCTGAGTAGAGTAGAAACAAAGAATGAGATCACATACAGTGCTGTGCTGCCTCCAGCTCCACTTTCTCATTCAGATCAAAATATACTAAGGCTGTGTGATTATTAACCGGATCCAATTTCTCTGTTAAAGATGCAACTCAGTTTAAAGGCGCGAGTACAAGTAGAGAGAAATTCCTCATATTTATCTGCTATTTAAAAATAGCACCAATCCTCAGAGAGCAGGCAGTCTCACACTGTCTCATCTTTTGCACACATACACACACACGCACTCACACACCTGTGAGCTAAGTAGGCTTCTTTGTTGTATTTAGGGCAATTTTATTGTCTTGCCTGAGGGACAGAACAGATCTGAATGTATCGCTTTTTGTTAATGGCACGTTTATACCAACAGTATATATGTAGTGTATATGTTCGAATTCCCTTCATAATAAAGCCAAGGTTCTTTTTGTGCATTAATCTGAATTAAAATTCACTACTTAATATAAGCAACAAAGTACTGCTCATGGGAGAGGAATGGAGATAAAGAAGCAGTGGAGATCACATACTGTGGCATGCAGAGATAATAAACAGGTCTACAGATAACCTCTCATCGTATCGCTCCTTGAGATTCTAATCAGCTTCACAGTTTGAATTAAACATGCAAAAATGAAAGCACAAACAGGTAATTGCTCAGATCTTTTGTTTAACCGGACCATAAAAATCTATACAATGCAGTGATCCACATCAGATCAGATCAGATCACATCAGAGGAATACAAATACAAACACATGAAGAGATGGATTCATAGATTCGCAGATACATAGATAGAATGAGATCACATTTCTTTGTTTTTTTTACTTACCACTGATTTGTAGGTGGAAGGACGTGTGCATAAAGTTCTGTTAGTCGTATTGTGTGTTGTCCTTCTCTTTCTCTTCTTCTCTCTCTTCCCTTCTCTGTGTGTTTGTTCTCAACCTGCTGCTGATGTCTGGCAAACTGCAGGCATAGTGTGTGTGCACTCACACACACACGCACACACACACGCATACACACACATACGCTCACACACACACACACACACACACACACACACACACACACACACACACACACACACCAAGAGAGTCATGCATTCATTGGAGGATCTAAGAGAAATCGGGGGCTACAAGCTGATCGGGGGACTCTGGAGAGGACGAACAAAAGAAATGACCATCTGGGGTGATATCAGGGGGCGTATACATATGTGTGAAGAGGCTGATATTAAGATTTAATGCATCTTATCCTAAGCAGTTGGGTATACATCTGAAGAGAATGAGAGCAGAAATAAGCATGAACGTTGAAAGCTGATTTTCAGCAAAAAAAAAATATATATATATATATACTGAATATTGTATATATTGTTAAAATAATATATACAAAAAAAATATATATATACAAAAAATAAATTTCATTCCAAACTCACGGACTGTAACCTGATTTACACCTGACCACATCATGCATCATACACGTGCATTTACACATACGGCATAGCCGAAAGCATCTCCACACTGAAATCTGGCACATGGGTTCCTATTAATATGCAAATCGGCTCATTACAACCAAACCATGTTCCACTGGAGTTCCCATATGTTTTGCTTAATTTATGAAAAAGATGTTTGCTGCATCAAAAATAATCATTGTTTCTGTATATTTATTTATTTATTTTTACAGAAACAACATCAGCATCCACAGAGGAGGTGTGCCATCTATTGGTGCAGATTTTGGATCACCAATGCATTCACAACTCTATAATGTGCCTAAAATGCATTGTCTGATCACTCGAAGTAGATCGTCCTGACCTTTTCAAATGCATTTATTTATTTATTTATCATTTTTATGCCCTTTACTTTCACATGGATTTGATACTGAAGCATGAAATAGTCAAATTTAAACACTGCCTGTCAAGCACAATTGGTTTATTTTTTTAACACAAGAAATATGACCCCCTCATACTTTCCAATCATTATTATCCCCTGAGGAGAAAGATGTTAAAGAGGCAAGATGGATAAGGGGACTTCAATTCACAGTACCAGCTGTCTAATATTATACTAATATCCATCAATTACTCTCTCTCCCTCTCTCTGTGCACACAATATTGCACTTCATCCACCCATTCATCTAGGAACCTCTGTAGTCCAATTAGGGACTGTGGAGGCCAGTGGTGACCATTGTATTTATTCCCATTTTCATGACCGTGGTAGGACGTCCGGTCAACATTCGCATGCATATTCGCACAGTTTGGGCAATTTGGAAAAACCAATTAACATAATCTCCAAGTCTTTGGACTGTAGGAGGAAACCAGACTACCTGGAAGAACTCACCAACACAGGGAGAACATGCAACCTCCATGCACACAGACCCCGAGATGGGAATCGAACCCGGACCCTGGAGGTGTGAGGCCACCGTGCTTACCAATAGACCACCATGCCACCAATACTGCACTTACGAAATATAAAATCACTGTTTCATATGCAAGACTGGCTGATTAATATTTTTATGTGAGAGAGATTAATATTACATTGACATGCAATAGTACACTGCCTGACCAAAATAAAGTTCACTGTGGCATTGTTTCAATAAATTTACGCAAATTTAAAAGTTCCTTTCCATCCAAAATTGCATGAATGTTTGGCTGTAGAATTGAAGCACTCTGTAAAGTCTACTCCAAATTCACTCACTCACTCATCATCTATACTGCTTTATATACATGGTCACGAGGGGCCTGGAGGCATAAGGCGGGGAACACTCTGGATGTGATGCCAATTCATCGCAAGATGAACACACATACACATTCATTCACACTATAGGCAATTTGGAAACACCAGTTAACCGAATGCGCATGTCTTTGCATGCACACAGACCTGAGGCAGGACTCAAACCTGGTGCACGGCGACAGTGCTACCCACTATGCCACCGTGCCGCTATCCAAAATTCTATTTATTTATTTACAGTACATTTAAAAACTGAAGCTGGCCAAAGTGCTTTACAGTGGAGAAAAGCTTAAAAAATGTAATCATTGTAGACATACAGTACAATATGATACCATTGCATACCATAACATACTGTAACATACAGTAACAAGATGTTCATTATTATAACACAAGATAGGATAACAGAATACATACTTAAAGATACAATGTACAATGCATAGACCCCCTAATTAATTGACTGGGTTGTTACATGACATGAAAACCCAGAGACTATATATATGCTCATAAAAAGATAGATGTTAAGGCAAGATTTAAATTCATCAATAGTTGAAGCTAATTTTACTCTAAAATGGTCAGGGCATTGATGAGAATGCATAGTGAGCCTCGTGTTATAGTCATTACCATGGGACAGTTAGAAGTACTTTATTAGTAGAGCGAAGAGCTCTGCCTGAGGTATAAACACTAATCATGTTGCTGATGAACTGTGGAGCAAGTGTAGAGATGCCATGACTGGGGAAATACCGTTTCTTATTCTGCTACCAGTAAGAAGTCTAGCAGCAGCATTTTGAACAAGTGGCAGATGGGCGATTTAAGGCTGACTAACTCCCATATAAAGGGAATCGCAATAGGCAAGGCGAGATGTAATAACAGCATGCATAACTATCTCCTGGTTTCTCAAAGACTTACAATGTGGTGAAAGTCAGGACTCTGTGAAGTTCGTTCATTCAGGTGAGAAAAAGATTCTTCATTTTCCCACAACCACTCTTTCACAATTTAAGTCATGGAATATGGCTGTGCCACGAAGCAAGAAAAACTCCATAGATGGTACAGTATAACCTGGTCATCCAGTACGTTCAGGTCATCAGCTGACTCCATTTTGTTGCCATATAATGTTGATGATCCTAGACCTGAGCAACTGAAGCAACCCCAGATCATAACGCTGCCTGCAGAGGCTTGTACAGTGGGCACTCTGCATGATGGGTGCATCGCTTCATGCGCTTCCCTTCTTACCCTGATGTGTTCATCACTCTGGAATAGACCCTTTTCCATTACTCCAATGTCTTATCTTTATGCTCCCTATCAAACTGAAACCACTTTTCTCATTATTCTCATGGTTTCCTCATTGACACCATGTGATTGTAGAAATGATCTTCCTTTCCCTTTTAAACATAGATGTCGATTTTATTTTTACGCTCCAGTAATGGTGATTTATGATTTAATTTATCCCCCCCAATTTTTTTTTTTTCAAAGGAACTAAAGCTCGCAATATCCTTCCAGATTTTAACAATGCAGTGCACAGTTCTTAACCTGATTGCAGTAATTTCAGCAATCTCCATCATTTTCTTGGCTTGATACAGGCCGAATTTGACTCTACTGAATCACAGTAATATTTAGTCCTTGACCAGAGAATACGTCTTCTGATACGGTTCTTTAAGAAATTAGAAGGTACACACTGCATCTGTTTGGGTTATTATTTTTAATCACTGCAGCATTTATCCAATCAATGCCTCTTATGTAGTTGCTAATTTAATTTCAAATGGTGTTTTTCCTTCTTTTTTTTCTTTTTCTTTTTTTGGCCAGGCTCTGTATGATGCCATTGCCAGCACTGATGGCTCAGAGGTAGGTTTTTCACATGCCATGAGAAAAGCCAGATTCGATTCACAGCCAATGCCCAAACCCCAGACCCTGGATGCATCGCCAGTCCCAAGCCTGGATAAAATGGGAGGGTTAAGTCAGGAAGTGTGTCCGGGAGTAAAACCTGTGCAGATCAGTTGATAACAATTGACAGGAGCAGCCGAAAGACAAACAACTATATGTAGCTGCTACGGTCCATTGAATTTCCTCAGTTATACTGAAACAAGTAGAGAAAAACATATTGAAAAAGAAAAAAATTGATGCGCCAGTAGTGATGGGTCATTTTAGTGACTCGGTTCTTTGAATCTCGTTCATCAAAACAAACAAATCTTTTAGTCATTTAGTTCATTTTGTTCTTTTAATCAGGAATAAAATTAAATGTTAAATTTTCAATAAACAGACCCCCAGCACGTCTATATACTGTACATACATTTTGTTATCGTTTCAGTAATGAAAATATTACAATGCAACTAAGGACATAGTATTATAAACAGAAGGAGCAGCTCACCTCACATATCCTCCAGTCCGAGTTGTTCGTTCATTTGAATCTATTGCCTTGCATAGCGTTTATTTTAGTCACTTTATCTGAGACATGATGTCACTTTAAATGTGTCATTTTGGGTGGAGGTTATATAAAGAAGGACCAACATTTGTATTCCTATCATTATTTTTTTCTTAGCAATAATAACTATTTTATGATTGCTACGGTGACCGTGAAGTGCAAAACAAATTAACAAAACGAAAACGAAATAACAAATTAAAAACCACAATAACAAAACCAAAACCAAAATAAAAATTCAAAAACAAAATAACAAAACCCAAAACTAATTTGTTATTTTGCCATTTTGATTTGAATTTGCTATTTTGTTTTGCATTTTGTTAATTTGTTTTCGGTTTTGCTATTTTGATTTTGAATTTGCTATTTTGTTTTCGGTTTYGTTMATTTGGTTTGCACCTCTCGGCCGTTCAGAAACGAACCGGAAAAGGTAGGTATAGTATGCGAATGAAATTCYTAMCGCTGATTGGACGAGACATCTGTCACTCAAGATATACAGGAAGTACTGTAGCAGCGGTAGATTCGTGTGTGTATGAATGTGCAAACATGTTCTGTCCTTATTGTGGTTTCAAATATGGCATTCTGCCAAATTTTTGCAGTTCTAGTGGAAAAAATCTTTCGCTTTTTTTTTTGGATTTTTCCCCCATTTTCTCCCTAATTTAGTCGTGTCCAATTCCTCCCCGTCACTAGGGGGCTTCCACATTAAGGCTACTACTACCACTCAGCCGGGAGGGCCGAAGACTATCACGTGTTTCCTCCGAACCACGTGACGCCAGCCGACCGCATCTTTTCGAACTGAGCTCACAGACGCCCCTGACTGGCTGTAGAGCCGTGATTAATGTGGGAGCACTATGTACCTCTCATTACTCCCCTCTGAGAGAGCTCGGCCAATCAGCTCTCTCTAGACCTCCGGCTAAATCTTTCGCTTTTAAAAGAGACACAGCAGTTCGCAAACTAATCTTTATACCGTGATATGTCATCAGCATATCAAAAATCACGGCATACGAATGACCGTCTTCAAAGTAACGTTGAATAAATTACAATTCCTTGCTTTCTAATGAAAGATTTGATTATTTTCTTAGTTTTGCACACCAAAAAAATGGTTTAAAAATGAAGCAGAACACAAGAAACAAAGTTAGAGACACAATTTCCTACTTCCTGTATATCTTGAGTGACAGATGTCTCGTCCAATCAGCGGTAAGAATTTAATTCGCAAACTATACCTACCTTTTCCGGTTCGTATCTGACTGGCCGAGAAGTGCAATACAAATTAACAAATCCAAAAACAAAATAACAAATTCAAAACCAAATTAACAAATCTGAAAACAAAATAACAAAACAACAAAACCCAAAACAAAATAACAAATTAGTTTTGGGTTTTGTTATTTTGTTTTGGGTTTTGTTAATTTGTTTTGCACTTCACGGCCACCGTAGATTGCCTCTTGTATATGTTGTACAGTATATTGGTTGAGTAGTAATAAAATCTTCTTTGAATTTAAATGTCTGTCCTTTTATTTCTAACAGATCTTTTTCTAGTATGTTCACCTTTATTTCTCAACCATTTTGATAACCTGCCTTTTATGTTCCTGAAGTCAGCGTGGAATGTATAGCATTTTCGAAAATGATGCTGAAATCAATGCCTCAGCATTCTGTCCTGCAGCCCATTAAAGCACTGTTCTGACATCCTGTTAGAGAATTGTTGTTGAATTAATCAGGACATACACCATATGACCTTCATCAGCAAATCTCACAATGAAAGCTGCTGCTCTCTGCTCGCAACGCCATGCTGCACAGTATCCAGTACTGGCGGATAAAGGCATGTTCTGTGTGAAACGTAATCCGTTGAATCTCCTTCACACTGAATGTCCCTAGCTGAGTCTCTGTCACAGAGCGAAATGAGATGCTATTCCTGTAAATCTCTGCGCTTAGGAATTCAGAAGGTTTTTTTTATTTTTTATTGAGCTGCTTTAATCTTAATTCTCCTCAAGGGTACGGTATTATTTTCGGACAGGTGTCTCAACGGTGATATCCCTGTTACTGGAACTGTTGACAGAGCCCATCAATTATTCACATATTTTTCTTTTCCAGTTCAGTTTGAAAATCTTCCATTTGAGCTGTTCATTTTTAGCTGTTTATGTAAATATATTCAGCTGTAACGCATAAATGATCTCATGTGACTACACTTTGTGCATCCGGATTGAGACGGTCATGTAGAACGGAAGACCTGTGTATCAAAATTATTGCTGCTAATAAATAATTAGATTGTTCTTCTCAGATTATTCTAACATCAAATTGCGTATAATTAATTTGGCAAGAAACAACAGATCCCGGATTCCATTATTGCTCTGTGCTGTGCTTGCATTATATTATGCTATGCCTCAGCAAATATTATAATTGAAGTATAGATTTTTTAAATAGGGAAAGAGAAGCAGGCTGAAAATACGATGATGTGCGCAAAACAAATAGTACTTTCTTAAGTTTTAAGGATAATAATAATAATAATAATAATAATAATAATACATCTCTAATGTTCTTCTGCCTTTAATGACGTATTTTATTTGTTGCATTGTGTTTGTGTGTGTGGCAGTGGTTAGGCACAAGCGTTAGGCTTATGCATAGGCTATTTTTAGAGCATTTGTTTGCGTGTTCTCACACACACAGACACACACACACAACAAATATGGAACACACAGCCTTACATACAAAACCACAACCGCCCACCCCTAATGAGGTTATATAAACCACCTAATTCAGTAAGACTCTGTTACCTAATTCTTCCTCCCTTCATGTGGACTATGTTGCGATGCAAACATTATTTATGCAAAAATTACCATGCAAAAAAGTAGCAATATATATATATATAATCAGTTTTACATAAACCCTCAGAGAGAAATGGCAAATTTCTTGGATTGTGGCACGGAGCAAAACCGTTGCTGGTTAGCTGTTGGTTTGGAATTAAAGCAGGGTTTAGCTCCTTAGTAATGGCGGTGAAACTGCGACATGTGTCTGCCAGCCTAGCCAGAAGCTAACTGAACCACATGAAATCAAGTATGCATGCAATTTCATGCTCAGCTCCTGACAAGCTGCTGTGGGACACTCTGTGACAAACGTGCAACCTTGAGACATCTGTGACAAATTGACAAATTGTGTGTGTGTGCGTGTGTGTGCGTGTGTGTGCATGCGTGCGTGTGTGTGTGCGTGTGTGTGTGTGTGTGTGTTTACCGTTGTATACTGGTATGTTGCAGTTTTATGAGCAGACTATACAGGAGTAAGAACTAATAGGTTTAAGAAGCAGGAGAAGCAGACAAAGATCCCCAAACCCTCTATACACATTTGCCATATACACATTTAACGAGTTTCTACTAAAACTCATTTATATAAGATGATTAAAAAAAAAGATTACATTACAACACCAATCTGTTTTTCTCCTCCTGGAGCAGAACTCCAGTACCTCATCAGCAGTCACCTTGATATCTCATTGTAGCTACCTGGCAAGGATCTTTCAAACAGAAAAGGGAATAATGCATGATTCTGACTGGGTAATCCTCTTTCTCCCATAGCAGCTGAAAGGCAAGAAAATAGGATTAAACCAACTAAGGGGCACATTGTTAAAAATGTAACTGTAATAAGGACTTCACTGATTGGTCTATTACAATATGAACAAACGTATAGCACAATTTCTGYACAAAAAATATATTACTTGACATGTATACACAGTATATTCAACTGTATTATATGTGTTTTATGTTAAACCACAAATAAGCATCATACGTATAAGATGATAATTCAATGTGCATAGGAAGCCAAATTATTGGATTAATAAAAAATAAATAAATGATTTGTTACTTTTAACATGAGCAATTTATTATTAGTGCAGTAATATAAAGTACATATGAATTTAAGTTCTACTTGACATGATTACATAAATAGGAAATAATACAGGGATAAAAAGAACTTTTGATCATTGCTTCTTCCACAACCTTATTCATAAAGTTGCGAAACACAGTTTTCCATAGGAAATAATGTAAATGCAGATAATCCAAAAATATAACCAATATTACCAATTCCCAACACTATAATCATATTTTTGCAAAAAGACAAATTAATGACCTTAAAACCAATGATAGTTTTAGGCTCAGTGCACCAAAAGAGAGTTTAAAGTCGTGAAAGTGATTGGACATTTGTTTGAGTCCTGCTCTGATACTCTTTCTGATAAACTGCCATCTGGCACAGAGAAAAGGATGGAGAGAGAGAGCGAGAGAGAGAGAGAGAGAGAGGGAAAGAGCGAAAGAGCAAGCATGAGAGAAGGAGGGTGTGGTGCCAAGCCCGAGGGACATCTCAAATCCATTCTCACCTCCCGATGAGCATAGAGACAGATGGGGGAAAGGAAAGGAAGCGCAATCCAACAATCTGGCAAACAGGGTTGTTCAGAAAGCAATGACCATTGAGGCAGTGAAAAGGAAGCCTGAATTACCGTGGTTGATATTCACTGAATAGAGATGAGGGGAGAGCGTGTGATACATGCTCGGAAGTCAAAAGGTTTAAATTGGCTACATGACCCAAAGTGTATATGTGTGTTGTGAAAGGAAAATGACTGTGGAAGTCCTCACAGTGACAAGATAAGATTAAAATAATGATTAGTTAAATTAACACATTTTTTGTCCTTCAGTGAAAAATAATTCATCCTTGATACGGCACATAATACCAGTGCAGTAGGACTTTATGCCAGCACACAATAGCTGCAGAGTATTTTTCAAGTCATTGTTAAAGAATTTTTTTTTTTTTACTACAGGTTTTGCAAGAGATATATATCATGATGGTATCAGTGCATCAATTGCACGGGGATGTCATCCTGAAGATAGAATCAGACTAAAGGATCCTCTGCTTCCTTATTTCCTCTTTTCCTGGTGGGCTGTATGTGGGCTGTTGCTAAGAAACTGACTGTCTACCACATAGAATCTCACACGTTCTCAGCGCACACCAGTTTCACACCTTCTTCCTAGAGAAGATGTGTACCTTCCTTTTATACCAAGCAGACCCCGATGTAGAGTACATGCCATCATATCTTAGGATGTCCTCCCTGAAGAGGACAATACAATCCTCATCCAAAGATTATGTACTCATGTGACATACAGACATGTTCAAAAGTTAGTACTCCCTCTTTTAATTCTATGTTTTTGTATAAAAACATAATAAAAACAATCTGATCATAGCGAGTCTTAGTATCAGGCAAATACGACCTCAGATGACCAACAACATACTGTAGAACTTTTTTTTCACCATGCAATTATTTATAAAAAAAAATTAAAAAGTCAAAAAGAAAAAAAAATGAACAATACAAAGTACATCAATGATTCAATAGCTTGTAGATTCACCTTTATAGGCAATAACTTGAAGTAACTGGTTCATGTATGATTTTATCAGTCTCTCACATTATTGTGGAGGAAGTTTGGTTTTTGCCAAACATGGCACTGGGCATTAAGTCCGATCAAATCAACATTGATTTCATCTCTCCATAAAACATTGTTCCAAAAATCTTGTGCCTTGTTCAAAGTTTTCAAAGAGGTTCACGGTTTTGTGAACCTCAGTAATGCATGTTCTTCTTAGACAGAAGAGGCTTTCTCCTGGCAACCCTTCCAGCAAACCATATTTGTTCAGTTCTCTCCTAAATGTGCTGTCATGGACTTTGACATTTAACATGCTCCGTAAGRGCTGTAGGGTCTGAGATGTAGCACTTGCACTTWAAAAAAAATACATTTCTCTGAGCATTGTATGGTCTGACATTGGGGTGACTGTGCTGGRATGGTCCACCCCTGGGAAGACTGGCAACTATCTGGAATGCTTTCCAYTTGTGAATAATGTTTYTCACTCCACAGTAGATCGCTGGTCTCCAATAGTTTAGAAATGGTTTTAGAATCCTTTTCAGATTGATGTGCAGAAACAATTGCTTCTCTAAGACGACTGCTTGTGTCTTTCCCTGTTGGCATTGTGCTAACACACACCTGAATGCTCCAAACTAACAAACTGCCAAACCTTTGCTTTTACAGACCTGCTGATGATCAATTAATCAAGGGCAACTGGCTACAACTTACCCTCACAAATCCTGTGGAAACAGTAAGGTGGTACTTAATATTGCCCACATGTGTGGTTTTATTTTGGCATGGTAAAAAAAAGTTATATGTTGTTATTCGTCTGAGGATGTAAACCCCCTTTGATCAGAGGAATTTTATTATGTGTTTATACAAAAACACACATATTGTAAATAAAAAAGTGGATACTTACAGTACTTATGAACATTACAGTGTKGGACACAAGGCATGATGGGTGCATCAATGCATATGCTTTCCATCTTACCCAGATGTGCCCATCACACTGGATTAGGGTCATCGGACCATTTGACTTTTTTTCTATTGCTCTTAAGTGCAATCTTTATGCTACTATACCTATTGAAGCCTTTTATCTGGTTAGCCTCACTATTAACTTTTGAGCACATGGCTGTTTAGATCCCTGTTCAGCACTATTGTAACAGGTTTATATATATACAGCGTGGGCCATTTATTATACGGATACATTACACATCAAACCTACTGGGAATTTCACAAGAAAAACAATGGTGTGCTTGGTTTTAACATAACTGTATTCTTTCATGAGTTATTTACAAGTTTCTGACCACTTATAATGTGCCACAAACAGGACGTTAATATCACCAACCATTCCCATTTTATTAAGGTGTATCCATATAAATGACCCAGTATATATAAAAGCAACCTGCTCTTTGAATATCGAGGACCAGGTTGCTTTGATAGCAGCCTTTAGCTTGCCTTTATTGTTGGATCAGTGTTTCTCGTTTCTTATCTTCCGGTGTTTCTCATATTTCTGGGGTTTAGGTCAGGTGAATTGTCTGGCACTGACTCCTGCCTCACTCCACTCCTTGTAAAGCTCTCTCATGTTCTTGAATTAGCTTTGCTTTACAATATTCTTCAGGCTATAGTCATCCCTGTTGCTTGAGCAACTTTTAATACCACACTTTTCCTTTCCAGTAAACTTTAGAGAAATTTTGCTGTCATCTGCATTGTGTTGCTGGAAGGCATGATGAATTGGGGCACTTGAAATTCAAAAAGATTACCCCTTTCAGATGTTTTTAATCTTCCACCATGCCTAAATTTAGCAATTTGTTTATTGGAGTATGCATTTATTCTCTTTGCTCTAAAAACTATTAGAAATACAATTAGGTAAGGCTCAGATAAAAGTAAAAAAGATATATATCTTATCTTTGAAATGTCTTATTTGTGCAGTTACAGCATGTTTATGGAAGCTTTTTCTTATAGGTAAAACTAGGTCATTCAGAAGATGATGTGTGATGCATTTTTCCACAGTATGAGGTATCCAAATGATCCTGTTTTTYGCCATCTGATTTTTTCTTTTGGATATTTTGAGAAAGACATAGCAGACATGCTGCTCTTTTATATTGTGGTCAAAATAAATGAAACTCTAGTAAATTTCATGTCCATCTGAATGTTCTCATTTGTCACACTGGGTGGATTCTGATGGGTCTTTTTCATTTTACATTTACACATTGCCTCTTGAGCTTGGATTATACAGTAATTTAATATAATGATATTAATTTACTTGATTAGAAAACTTGATATAATTCTACCCCAATCCTCTCTGTTTATTATTTATTTATATTAAATATTTATTATTTATAATGTTTGCTTCAATAACATTAAATACATACAAAAAAACATTTCCAGTTACCAAAAATATAATATGTCATGGCAAAAGTGCAGAAACAACAAATACAAAACTAGAAACCCAAAACTGGGAAAAAAACAAAACGAAAATCAGGAGATTGAACGAGCATGATGTCCCATTGTAAGCCAAACAGATGCAAGATGAATTTCATAAGTATCAAATGCTTTTATRGACATTACATTAAGTTTATGCACCTTCTTTTTCAAGACATTTTTCAATTTGCACTGACATGCAGTCAATCAACTTCTTTGCCACATCCGGACTGATGGCAGCTCATTCTTGCACATTCAGAACTTGGAGTTTGTTAGAATTTGTGGGGTTTTGTTTTTCCACCTGCCTCTTCAGGATTCAGCACAAGTTCTCTAAGGGAATAAGGTCTGAGGAGTTTATTTGCCATGGACTCACAAGTTTGATATTTTGTTCCCGGAGCCAATTAGTTATCATTTTTGCCTTATGGCAAGGTGCTCCATCATGCAGGAAAAACCATTGTTCATCACCAAAATGAGAGAACTTCCCTTAGAGAACTTGTGCTGAATCCTGGGTGGTTGGGAGAAGTTGCTCTTGTAGCATGTTTTTGTATGGTTTTGACCATTCTTTATTAATGGCTGTGTTCTTAGGCAAAATTGTGAGTGAACTCACTTCCTTGGCTAAGTACCAGTCCCACACATGAATGGTCTCAGGATGCTTTACTGTTGGCAAGACACATGACAGAAGTTGATTGACTGCATGCCAGGTAAAGTTGTAGAGCTCTTGAGAAAGAAGGGTAGATTGGTACTTGGCAAGGACCAGTGCTAATATTGGTACTTTGCAAACATAATGCAAATTTCAATAAAAACACTTATGGTCCGTTTCCTCTCACTGTCTAAAGACAAGCAGATTCAGCTTATTGGTGTTTCTAAATTGCCCTAAGTGTGTGAATGAGCGAGTGTGTGCGCGATGGATTGGCACCCTATCAAGGGTGTACCCCTCCTCATGCCCTCCAAGCCCCCCTGCGACCCTGTGCACAGGATAAAAGCAGTATAGATGATGAGTGAGTGACTTAGTGAGCCTTTGACACTTATGAAATGCTTGTAATTATACATCAGTGTACTATAGTAACATCAGACATAGTGTAAAGGAAGCCATGGTGGCATAGTGGTTAGCACTGTCGCCTTGCACGCATGGGGTTTGCATGTTTTCCCCGTGCTTGGTGGGTTTCCAGCATTTACTCTTTTTTCCGCCCTCAGTCCAAAGATATGCGGATTAGGCTACTTGGTGCCTGGAGTGTGTAAATAAGTGTGCTTCAATAATATGCGTGTGTTCTCTGCAATGGATTGGATCCAGGGTGTCCAGGGTGTACCCCAACTCATGCCCTAAGTCTCCTAGGAAAGGCTCCAGGCCACTCGCGACCCTGTATACAGGATAAAGAGGTATAGATGATTAGATGACAATCAGACAAAAAGATCTAAAACCGCTGAAGCAGCAGACTGTCAAAATTAATATTTGTGTCATTCTCAAAACCTTTGGCCACAGCTGTATCTATCACACACACACACACACGCACGCACGCACGCACACACACACACACACACTCTTTGCTTGCTGTCAAATCAATTATAAAATCCACAAACAAAGTTTTTCATGGCTCAGCATTCTATTAAATGAGGGTCTGTGGAAAAGGGAGATCTTAGGGAAAAGACAATTAGAGGAATTCAATAGAAAAGAGTTGATTAAAGAGAAAAATTTGGAAATGATTTGGGAGTCTGCTCCTTCCTCAAACTGCTGCATTTCTGAGCTCCTGAGCCTTTTAATAAATCATACACACTGCTCCCCTACTGGCCATTCACAACCCTGCACTCATTAAAGTGCTACCTTAAGGAGTCTCTCCCTCTAACTATCACACATAATATTAGTGTCTATCAGCAATACCAAGCACGGTGATAGAAGAGTACAAAGAACTGCTCCTGGCCGCCGGAGCCTGTACTGGCATTGCTACACTGACCAACACTGGGGTGACGAGTTTTTGAAGAAAGTTCAAGAGCAAGACACTAATCAGCAGTCCTCCTGACACTGAAGCCTTCTATTTGGGTTTGAAAACAGCCCTCTTCCTGCCTACTCGTATATACGTATATACCAGCTAAAACAACACTTTAGTATGCTATAGTAATAAAAAGAAGCTTTCAAGCAGCCAGAGCGGCACAGTGGCTTAGTGGTTAGCACTGTCTCCAGGGTCCGTGTTCGATTCCCATCTCTGTGAACATGAAGTTTGCATGTTCTCCCCATACTTGATGGGTTTCCTTCGGGTTCTCTGATTTCCTCCCACAGTTCAAAGACATGTAGGTAAGGCTAAGGGGCTTTCCCCATTTGTCCGTAGTGTGTAAATATGTGTGTGTGTGCGTGTGTGTGTGTGTGTGTGTGTGTGTGTGTGTGTGTGTGTGTGTGTGTGTGCGTGTGTGTGTGTGTGTGCACACTCTGTAATGGATTAGCACCATGTCCAGGGTGAACCTCGCCTCGTGTCCTAAGTCTCCTGGGATAGGTTCCAGGACTCCTGCATACATCTTTAATGATGAGTGAGTGAATGAGTGAGTGAATCAAGCAACCACTTAATACAGTATAATTAGTCAGCTAGTTAGCTACTGCAACTTACATGACATGTTATACCCTGTTTAGCTTTTCCACATATTTCTGAAAAGTATTTTTCCCATCCTTTCATTCTCTASACTACATATAGTGTTTTGTACAAGGTTTCAGGAAGGCGGGGTCTTTCCCTGGGGTCTAACTCAGGGTACACCCTAGACGGGATGCCAGTCCACCACATGGCACAAGCACACACATACAACCCTTCATGGACATACATTTTGCATCTTCTAATAGATATTTTCAAAACAATAATGCACCCAGACACAACACAAAAGTCATTTAAAATTGTTTTCAAAATCATGACTTTTAATGTCATTTATTAATGTGCTTTATTACTCACCAGATCTGAATCCTATTGAACACCTTTGAATGTGGTGGACCTGGAGAGTCACAGCATCAAGATTCACCTGAAATACCTCCTGGAACTGCATGATGCAATCAAGTCAACATGGACCAGAAACCTTTAGGAATGTTTCTAACAACTTTGGAATCCATATAAAAAAAAAATCGAGGCTGTTTTCTGACCAAAGAGAGGCCCACTCAGTATTATCATAGTGTTATACTGCTCAGTGAGTGTAAATTATAGGTTTGTGTGACAATCTGCTGTCAAAAAAAATTATGAAACTAGTTTGGACCTTATTTATAATGGTAGCTCTGTTTACTTGAGTCACAAATGTGGTGAACACACTAAAGGAACTTGTGGGAGCAATGAAAATGCGTCTTGCCTCACCTACAAGACATCATCCAGTGGCTTTTCAGCCTGTTGCATCAGCACCAGTTTAAATGGTCTGAACACCAAAAGTCCTGCAGCAGTTGCCAAACAAATCATTAATACCCCTGTGAGTGAGGAATTACTGTATGAAGTTTTGTGAATCTCTTTGGGCATACAGAATAACATAATAAGCAGTGATGTACTTTTTAATGCATGCACACATTGTAAATCCAGAATATTTMTTTGTTAATTTTTGCATAAACCTAACCGAATACTTTTTGATATTGCATGAATTTCTGAACGGGTCATCCTGGCTGATGGACAGATGCTTCCTCTATATAGAGAGGACAGATAAATGGAAAGAGAGACGGACTGACTGACAAAGGAGAGAACAGACGATGGAGGTTACATGTTACATGTTACATTATTCTCTCTCAGCTTTAATCAGGCTTTGACTGACATTCTCTGGGTTTGGCACATGAATGATATATGGTAGGTATTTCACTGCACTGTATTTCAGGTCACTTTTGTTGCTCTTGTTTTGTTGTAGTTGTTGGCATTGCTGGGATTTGAACACATTGTACCATATCCATAACTCACAGCCTTAACCGCTAAGCCACCTCAGCTATCTCAACTAGATCAATGAGCTTGGATATGGCCATTCAGTGGTGCCATATGGCTTAGTTTTTCGGCTTACTAGAATATTGGCAATGAGTTTGTTTTCATCATTTGGCATTGTTTGCCTGAACATAGCACTTCTTCTGGCAAAGCCGCCACTCATGCACTGCAAGTGAAAGCGGCATCCAGGCTATTCTGCTTGTAAAGCCGGCACTGAGTTCAAATGCAGTGCAGAAGAATGTTCTCCATATAGTGGCTATATTGAGGCACAGACTGTGCAGTTGTTAGAGTCTACATCCACCTTACATATTGCTCAAGTCAAAGTAAAAAATTCATTTTACAGTCAGCTAAGAAATATTACCCAGCAAGAGCTAGAGCCATAGTGGACACTGAGAAGCCTTTGAATGCGTAATCAACTCAGCTTGTGCTATGAGTAGAGTAAATAGCTCAAGGGAGCATTTCGAATTAAGACATTTTTTTTCTGCTGTTGTCAGTAGTGAGGCAGCTGAGACATTGCTGGTGTGTGAGCAAAACCAGCTTACTTGTTAGTTTATTAGAAAAAGCAGGCGTCCTACTGGGAAAACTCACTGCAATAGTAAAAAGGCTTGGCAGAGGAAAAAATGGATGACAAGTGAGTGGGGGAACTTGTTCCTCCTCTGCTGAAGACTTCATTAACTGGCACTAGGTCTTGCTGTAGAATAAAAATTGCATATGCATATGGGGTAGTGATGATGCTGCCTGTCAAATCCACCACTCTATTCAGTCATCAATCAGAAGCTCCTCCCCCAAATTCTTGGACGAACATTGCCAAGGTATGAAGACTAACATCTGGGCTCGAGTGCTCATTGAGGGTAAGTTAGTTTCAATAATGGGATTTTTTTTTGTGGTCAATATTTAAATTGGGGTCTCAAAGCTAATATTAATCTAAGCTGAAGAGTCACTGACCCAATGTTATTCTTTTGTCATTTATCTCTTGGAAGTTTCACTCCACTGAAAAGCCTCTTCACAGTTCTGTGTTCATATAACCTCTTTTCCAGTTTTCACTCTTCATGCTGTCTACTCTTTGGCTTATTTCTTGGCCATCCCTCATTCTTGACAAGTGTGGAGTCCAGCATGTCCGCATGTGCCAGATTTATCACTGCCATCGTTCCCGCTTCTCCCTCATCCTTCCTCACAGTTTGTCAGAGAACATCCCTAAACACACAGCATAATACAAAAAAAACAAAAAAACCAAAGCAAGCCCAATACAAAGTTCATGATCAGGGTGGAGTTATAAACATAAACCAAATTTTGGCCAAAACATGCATAAAGTCAGTAAATGAGTTAAGAGTTTGTTAGTCAGAGAATTAATGAAGAAGTCTTGAGGAAGAAAAACATAGACTGAGCAAAACTGGGTTTCATGGGAGAAAGGCAAGCCATATGAAATCCTGTTTGGTGTTACATGCAAGCTGGAAACTCAGCAAGCGCGTGAAAATGTGCCCTGATGAGACCAGCACCAGCGGCTTAGGCTCAAAGGGCTCCGTTTGGAAAATATCCAGCACTGGTTATCTGACAGTCCTCTGCCAACACCAACCCCACAGTGAAGCATGATGCTGTGGATTCTTTTGTCAGCAGGGACTGAGAAGGTGACCAGGGTTAAAGCTGGCAATCACAGAATCAATTCAATTCAATTTTACAGAAATACAACAGATTTAAAAAAAAATTGAAAATAAATATTAGGAAAACAGTATAAATTGTCCTGTAGCATGGTGGCATTTGGGCCACCACTGTAGCTTTGCATCTCTAGGGCTTGATTCTCACCTTGGATGTGTAAGCGTGGAGTTGCATGTCGGTGGGTACTCCAGTTTCCTCCAACAGTCCAAAGACATGCAGATTAGGCGAATTGGTGTTTAAAAGGCTTGTGCCCTGCGATGGATTGGCATCCAGTCCGTTGTGTACCCCTCCTAGTGCCCTGAGTTCCCTGGGATAGGCTTCAGGATAAGCACTATAGAGAACGAGTGAGTGAGTGAGAGTTTGCCCCTGCAAGCCAGGCAGCAACAGTGGCAGTGAAAAACTCCCTGATAGGTCCCTGGTGCAAGACCATGTAGTGTTTAAAACCTGTTCCAGTTTGCCAGCGATCTGAGACTCCAATCCAGCTGTGCAGACCTAAGAGATATGTATCCCAGAAAACATCCAGCTGTTTTGCTTTAAAGTAATAATTCAGATTCAATTCTGTGATGTAATGCTTATGAATGGCTCTACATAATCATTAGTTTCGCCAAAATTTTGTGGTATTTAATGTATCATCACAGCTATTATTTCATTTCCTCACCATTCATTCTACATTAAAACATTTTTTTTTTCATTTTCTGCCCCCTAGAGGACATACAGTATATGCTCATTTTAATTACACATACAAATCAGCCCAGGATTTSCACTAAAATGCAAAGTAATTTAAAATTACAATACCCACCACGTTATCTGATTACCAATAGCTATAAAATGTGTGTAGCAGGCTGCAATAAGTGTGTCACAGTGTGAAGCCATTGAGAAGATTAGATCAATTTAAACTTGCACAGATTGTTAATGAATATGTGGCATTCTTGCACAATCACAAACCAGTTTAAAATAGAAGATCATTTATGCAACATGTAGTTCTGTCCCATTACTGTAAATAAACATGGAAATTTCCATATAATAAGACATTTGGTATAATAGCACATTTCACGGTTTGTAATGTTTCACTCATGTGTGTTTGCTAAATAAATTTCTACTAGCAACAGTTCCTTACATAGAAACCATTAGACCATTAAATCCCTAAGAATCTCATTTCTCAGTGCTGATCTTTATCACAAAACCTAGCAGAACGTTTGGAATTAATTTAGTAAAAATGATTTATAGTTGATAAACCTTTGATTTAGTGAAACCAGCATGTATCTGTATATGCTAGAAGTGCATCCTACTGTCTGACCAAACTTGCCACAAACAGTTATAGATAGACAGACTGATAGATACATGTAGATAGATAGATAGATAGATAGATAGATAGATCGACAGATAGATAGATAGATAGATAGATAGATAGATAGATAGATAGATAGATAGATAGATAGACAGATAGATAGATAGATAGATAGATAGATAAAATGTTAATATTATTAATATTATATTAATATAATATACATCA
>QMIH01000256.1:418770-431295 GCA_003987875.1 Clarias batrachus | reverse complement strand
TGTGTGTGTGTGTGTGTGTGTGTGTGTGTGTCTGTCTGTCTGTGTGAGTGTGTGTGTGTGGGTGTGTGTGTGTATGTGTGTGCGTGTGTGTGTCTGTGTGTGTGTGTGTGTGTGTGTGTGTGTGTAAGGTGCATACCAATGTTTCTGTTAGCTCTCTCCAACAGCTCTCCAACAGATAATTCAGCAGTGTTTTCAGCAGCTGGCACACAAAACAGATTAGCACATTCAGTCACACAGAATGTCACAACGTAATCATCGTTATGGTGTCATCTTTATTTCAACTTCTCAAAAAAAGTCACTTACCAGGCTGGACATGGTGTCACCAATGGCCAATACATAAAGAAAAAAGATGGGAAAAAATAAGTGCAAAAAATGTTTCAATCTCTCTCTTTCTCTATCTGCATGTGTGCATTACCTCTTCCTCAGCTCGAACACAGGAAACCAGAAGCAGGGCCAGCAGACCCAGAGTAACCTTACACACAAACATGGTGGACAGTCTCCTATGAATGTAGACAGCCGCATCACTGATGCATTTTCTTTTGCATTATTGTGCAAACTTTATACATTAAATGGTTTTTATTAATTATATAAGGTATAAACATACTCATTTCAAAGAATTGTATGATTTAAAATTATTCATGTCTTGATAATTTAAGAATGGTTGCCTTAAAGCTGAAAGCATTTCAGCCATTATTTATTTTGCTGTTTTTAAAAAAAAAAAATATATATATATATATATATACTGTACAGTATAGGGCTCATATTTTTTGGCACATATGCAATATGGTGAGCTACGTAAACATTATTGAACAACAACAAAAAATATTAATCTCATAGTAATCGAGAAATAATAATAATAATACTAATATCAATAATCAAGAAATAGCACAGATACATATGATCACGTGTTTTTTTTTTTTTTTTTGGTTTTTGGTTGTTTCTATGACCAGCTCATATTGAGTGTTTTTTTGTTTTTTTTGCGACATTATTTCCATATTCCGTAGTGGTAAAATTTGCCTTTTATAAATACAATGATAACTTTTGTTATACCTGACATATACAGTATGGAAACCCAAATACACAGTTTTCAGTCTGAAGCCTCCCTGTTAACACACAGCAGCAAGGCTCCAATATAAGCACATACATTTTGTTTTTAGCGTCATTAACCCAAACTGTGTTGCTGCCTTGCGGTTTAAAACACTACTCTGATCACCTCAACTGATCATTTTATAGACAACAGTCTAGAGTTCACACAGAATAGTTTGAAAAAAAGAATACAAGTAAAAGCAAGTAACAGTTGTGTTACTATAGATGTTATATTACTATAGACTTCCTGTCAGCTCAAACCAGTCTGCTCATTCTTTCTGATCTATTTCATCAGCGAGGTGTTTCTCCCTGCAGCCTATTTTTATAAAAAATTTTTTTTACAGCATTCTGTTGTGTGCGCGAAAATTTAACACAAGAGATCAGCAGTTTCTGAAGACCTCAAACCGGTCCATCTGGSGCCAACAACAATGCCATGCTTGTGCCGTTAAGTCACTGAGATCAAACTTTTCTCCATACTGATGTTTGATGTGAACATTAACTAAAGTTCTTCAACTGTATCTGCATGATCTTATGCATTCATTCACACAAATGGAACTATGGGAGTTAGCTCAGTTATATTTATAACAGGCGACCTACAGTATTGTGAAACAATTAACAATTAATGGATATTATAAAAATACTGTATGTCCGTATTTTTCAGGTTTTCTTCTTGTCATAATATACTGTACTGTATGCATCCAAATGGATTAAAAATTAAAAATTTAAGTGCAATATAGTAGTAATCAAAAAGCTGTAATATGCAGAAAAATATGTTACCTCACAGCACCAAGAAGAATAGACTTGACCCCAACTTGAAACCGACAGAGGACTTATATCTTGTACTTATATTCTCCAGTTTATCGAGATTAAATGCACACTGGAAAGTAAGCAGGTGCAGTTTTCCCACTTGGGAAAAACATGTAGCCTTGAATTATAAGATTATTTTACAACTTGAGTCTGGCTAGTATTTATTTTTTTCATTGGATCAGTGATAGCAAGATTTGGCTTTTTCCTTGTTAATGAACTTCAAGTTACGATTCACATAATATGACCTGTTAGAGTCTTTATTAATTATTATTAGTTATTGTTATAGCAAAAGCTTGAAAAGGAGCGATAAGAGTACATTCTAGACTTTAAGTTTCCTTAGAAATAAATATGACTATGCTGATATGCATTTATGGGCAAATATCTTCATAATTCTAACTTCTTGCAAATTGTGTGATAAAAAATTTGAAGTGTTTCAACCCTTTCCTAATTCTTAATCTCAAAGCATGGTGACCATGACCAATACCCAAATTGTTTAGAACCGGTCTTTAGCAAGCAGTTACAGTTTATTTCCCTGTCCTAATTGTAGCAACTTGCAGAATTTACATAATACAGCAGGCAACTAAACGAATGGACTTTCAAAGTCCAATGGTCACTGTGGCACAACAGATTCCGCACCCTTAATTTATGTGTCTGGCCTTTGGGTGTGAACCCTGCGTGGTGGCATATGGCATATTTCCAAGGAAACAGAAGCACTTTTAATTTACTCTGTCTTTGTGCCAGTGGAAAGTGTTCTTACTGTGATGTGAAAAACTTGATATAAAACGTCTGCTGTCTTTCATTGTAAACAGGGCGTTTTGATGCAGCATCGGCCAACTGCATTTTTATCTGGGTCTGTTTAGATATCCTGAAGCATCTAACGGGATACACAGCCATATTACATTGTCTAGAGCAGGCATGGGCAAACTACGGCCCGGGGGCCACGTGCGGCCCGTTAAACGTTTTGATTCGGCCCGCCAAACTTGAAAAAATTTAATAAATTAACCTTGTTAATGTTTTATTTCCCCTGTAATTCTGATGTTTCCTCACTAGATGCTTTAAAATAAAATGGTCATTTATTTGATTTTCAGTGTTTAAAGACTCATTTCGAAGTCAGAGATTTTATTGTAATGCTTTTCTTCATTTTCACTGGAAATTAAAGCACATGTTTTCTCAATATCCCAAGATGTGTATTTTCCCCCCAATGAGGTGATGTTACCAAAGCATGCCATCTATCTGCTCCTGTTCCGGCCCCTTTGTCAAATGTTAGAACAATGTGGCCCACGAATCAAAAAGTTTGMCCACCCCTGGTCTAGAGTACATACCAGGAACTATAGTAATTAATATATTGTTGAGTACATACAAATAAGGACATTTCTTATATCCCTGACCCCAGTGCAAAGTGGTAGTCTAACCTGCACTTGATTTGAAGCTGTTTGTACGACTTAAGAAATGGACATTAAGTGACTTTTCCCCTAAAACCCCTGTTTAGATGATCCTCACTACATACAGATGAGTCAGTGAAAGTGATGTAAAATGTATTATTTGTTAGCACACTGTGTCTACATTGGAGACACAGTGTCTCCAATAGAGGGGGGGAAAAACAGATATCATGGAAAAGTTGCACCTGCTTTTCTCTGACAAGGAGACACACGGTTAAAAATAAACTGGCTGGATTTTTGACAAGAACATGAAAAGACTGATACTGGTACATGTAGAAGCATATAAGAACACCTCTTACTTAAAAAGTTGTTTCTTACTGGATGTTTGAGGTAAGGTGAATACTATATCCATTTGAAAGGTAATTGTTGCTTTTCTGGTGTTATTTCATAAACATAAATATGGACAAGGTATAATTATGTTATCATATTGAATTCCTATTCTTTTTGAAAATTTCCACGAGTTTCAAGAACATGAAAGTTTTAAATAGAATAAMTAATGCAGTAATGCAGCTCTAATGCAATAAAAGAATGATTTTTATTTTTAGCAATATATACCTGTTTAGGCATGAAATATAATTAAGAGTAAATCTTAAACYGGTTGTTAAAGGTGATGCTATGTGCTGATTTCCACTTCAGGTTGCTTGTCATGCTCATGATGTTTAAGGTGCCGGTGTGTCTTGTGGCCATATTACTGGTCAGCTATGTAAGAGCTGAGGCGGAGGTGAGACAAGTGCACACACAACAAATGCAACTATTTATGCTAACCAAGTTAATTGTAAATAAACTAGCAATATAATGGAGTATCCTGTATACTGTCCCCTCTGAAAATAAGTTTTACCCACACACTGAAGAAAGACATTTGGTTTGAGACCAAAATATGATTATAAGATGATAAATAGATCACAATTTTAGCTTTCATTTCCTGATCTTTACATATAGTTGGGTAAAAACTTAAAAACACCAAAGTGTCTTAAAATAAATTAGCTAAATAACGCTTATTATTTGAATGTAGATTCCTTGCTTCCAATGACTACATCAGACTGCTGACCCCTTTATGTATTTAATCCTCTTTGTTTTCTAAACTTGTTTGGGTTGTTTGTTTTGATGGGTTTCTCTCACCAAGGTTCCCATCAGCTTCTGGCATGCTCAGTTGGGTTAAGATCTGGTCACAGGCTCGGCTAAGGTCTCTCATTTATTATATGAAGGCATTTGTTGCGTTGGCAGACAGAATGTTTCTGTTGTCGTCTCATTTTTTCTCCTGCTGCCATCATGAGTTACATCATCAACAAAGATTGTAACTCAATATAGAAATGAAGAAGCAGCTAAGTAAACCCAAGCCATGACACTACCTCCACTGTGCTTGCTTGCTCCTCACATATCGCTCCAGAAAAAGTCTTCTTTTCATGTGATATCTTCACCCTTGCCCTGTATTTCTGTGGTTTTCTTTACAGCGTTTACAGTGTTTCTCTCAACTGCCTTTTCTTGCCTGACCTAAAGTAATTGATGTCTAGTTGTTAATGGTGTATATTATTGTCCTTTTGTTGTATTGGAAGTGTCCGGGCTGGAGTGGCTCAGTGGGTTGCTGATCAGAAGGTCGAGGTTTGGCCCTTAACACTACGCTCAAGAAAAAAAATCACTCTGCCGTTGCTAGTCCCAAAGCCTAGCTGAGAAAGGAGGAGGGTTAGGCACTGCGTGTTGGTCCAGTGCTTGTGCCATAACTTTAACCGATTCCCACCTTGTTTCAGCTCCATGGTCATCAGAATTAGTTATTTTTCCTATAAACAGCACTTCAGGTCTTCCAAGGTCTTTATGTTGCTTTATCCTCGTCTTCACAGGGGAAACCCAGGGCTCAAACCAAGAGTAGACTTTTAGAGCTAGTAAGCGACAACAAATACCTGTCAGGCATATGTTCCTATTTTTTATGATGTTTAATACATCTTGAAATAAATATCAGGAAATTATGGGCAAAAGTCTAATCTATTGGCTCATATTCATCTTTTGATTTCAAACCCAAGAATAAATTGCTATAAAATTGCTGTTTATATAAAACTGCTTAATAAAATGAATGGCATAGTGGAACATTACACAATATATAAAAGCTATATTAAACACACACTATAAAACACATACAAGCACACATCCTCATTCCTCATTTATAACTACCCTTTTATGTCTCTGTTATATTTGTCCTTCTTGTCCAAATGGTTCTCATATAGCCTGGTAAGTGATTTTTAATAAAATTATGATAATATGTGTTTAAATATATAAATTGTAAATGATACGTTACCTAACTTACTTTAATTTGCTGTTAGGGTTCTCTGTGGGAGAGATCATAGAGAGGGCTAATCGAAACATTGGTACGTTCAAACCCCTTCACAGAAGGATAACGCTTATATGCTTTATAGTCTTGGCAATTAAGAAGACAATCCTTTTTGCATGTATGAATGCGTAATCCACTCTCTTTGTTCTGTGTGGTAGTTCGTGGTGCTGGACAACCAAGACTCGATGGGGACATTGCAGTTAATGATGAGAATGGAAGAAATGCTGATCCCTGTACATCTTCTTGGTGCAAGTGGTCCAAGTACAGTGATGGACTGATCTATGTGCCCTACGTCATTGCCAACCACTTCAGTATGTCAGTGACACTGTATCTGGACTTGTCATGCATACCATGAAATATTTTTAAGAATTTCAGGGCCCATGAGTGACTATGGCAGTTATAAGTAGTGTTAGCATGGTCATGGTTGGGGGCCTAGTATATGAGGATTTCAAGGGGCCCAAAATCTCATGCGCCACCCCAGCCTGGTCTTGCTTGGAAATACATGATTCCAATAACATACACTGTTTTTCTCTCCAGGCTCTCGTGAGCTGCTGGTCATTCAGCGAGGACTAGATTCCTTTTCAGCTGTTACTTGCATTCGTTTTGTTCCACGCTACAACGAGAGAGATTACATCAGCATTGAGTCACAGAGCGGGTATAAATCACAATCAGCATCTGGAAGTATGAGTAGAATAGGATTGAAAATGAATCTACATCAATAAAAAATTATTACAATTTAGATAGCATTAAAACAAAAATTCAATTTAATTCAATTCTGATTAGATTCAGGGAACTTGATTTTTAAGTCTGTACTTAACAGGTGCTGGTCCTATGTTGGACGTCAAGGTAATGCCCAGACAGTGTCTCTGGATCGCAGTGGGTGTATCTACCACAACACTGTACAACATGAGCTTCTTCATGCTCTGGGCTTTAACCACGAACAGACGCGCAGTGACCGTGACAGCTACATCCGTGTCGTCTGGGACAATATTATTGACAGTAAAGTTGCATTTTTCTTTATATGTATATATATATATATATATATATATAGTCTCTTATATCAGCTAATGCTTTCTTTTTGTTTTTTCCTTTACAAGACATGAAGTATAACTTTGACAAGATCAACACTCTGAACCAGGGAACTCCCTATGACTACAACTCCGTCATGCAGTATCACAGGTCAGTCAAAAACCAACTAACCCAGGTGTAAATCTGGTCCTTAGTGATGTTTGGCCATGTTTCAAATCAACTAGAAAATAATTACCTGCTTCCATGTCTGCACTGTTAGGTTAATGAAATAGATATTGTTTATATTGGTAATTATTGTATGATAATGGTGATATTTATTAATAACAGTAAGAAAGATTGAGACAATATGGAAAAAAGTCCCTTATATAACCAGAAATGGAGCAATACATGCTTTTTCTTAAAAGTAATTAAGTGCAGTGCAAGCATGAAATATAATAAAAAATAAAATATAATAAAATAGTAGGGGTAGTTATTATAATCACTATTACGCTACATCAATACAAAAAAAAATTGTGTGTCAAAGTTAAATAAATGATTTTAAACCTATTTCAACATATTTTACTATTAAATCATTTTGTCAGTAATCAACTCATGATCGAAGCAAGCATGCAAGGATTTCAAATGTCTTGAATCCCAGATGTGGAATTTGAAACAGACTCTTCTCACCAATATTAGATCAATTACAGTATTATTCATTAACATTTATTAAATTATAATTTAAATAGGTTTGTTGTTAAATTCTAATTATATCCTCAGATAAAACACTCCTGCAAGACAAACCACACATTAATAATTTCCTTATCCTGTATACACTGATTCCATTTCTTTGTTTGTTTTTCAGGACTGCATTTTCTAAAAATGGTCTTCCCACCATGGAGCCCATCCCCTACAGCAATGTAGCAATCGGCCTGGCCACTGAAATGAGCCAAAATGACATTATTAGAATCAACAGACTCTATCAGTGCTGTAAGTACTGTACTCTGCTTTTGTTTGTACACCAAATGTATTAACATAATATTATTATTATTATTATTATATTAAATAATAATTATTCTCCTTTTCTATTCCTTAGGAACATGAGAATACTTAACACATGTGTTCTGTGCTGTGGCAAATATCTAAGGACATACAGTATGGGCTTCTCAAACCAAAAGGGATCTTCGGTTTTTGTTTTACTTCATGGTGAATGATGAATTAAATTTTAAACAAAATGACAAAAATAAACTAATGCATTAATATTAAAGCCTTTCTCATTCTAAAGCATATACCCGTGGATACATACTTATTTTTAAATTGACAAATTTCCATTTCAAATGACTGTCTAATTATGTCTAACTCACTTCCCTTTTCCAATACCAAATTGTTTGATCTGGTTGCAGGTGTTTTGTGTGGTTGGACTGAAAATATGTGCTAAAACCTGTGAACCGGTTAAGGCTATGAACTCTTTGTCAAATACACCAGCTGTACTGATCAATGTTTCAAAAAGGTGCTTCCAAAACCATTCAAAGCAAGCTACTAGATTGTATGCATGGAATGAGCTGTTAGATTGTATGTGTACAATAATATATCTAGCTGTAGGTTGCCACTCTCTAATGGTTAAATCTGTAGATGGTTGTCCACATGACCAGTTAAATTTTGAACACTGAGTTGTGGTTGAGGCTGTGGAGCTGTTCTTTGCTTCCCATCCCACCAGAGGTCCCGGGAGCCATAATCCTGTAAATTTGTATTAATCATTTTGGTCAGTTTTTCCATTGCTGGCGTCTGGTGGACAACGCATATTTCTACCTTTTTTAAAACATAAAACATAACCCAACTATAAAACATAACGCTGCCAGCACCCCCATACTCTATGCTCTATACTAACTGCTGCTGCTGCCACCAGTTGTAGTTTTGAAATTGTTTCAACTGACAGTTTTTTTTTCACAACTGCTGCAATTCCTAGTCACATTAAGTAATGCTGTTTTATCTCTCTTTTTTTTTTGGTGGTTAGTTGTCTAATCCTAATGATTTCAAAACTTGCTCACTCACAGCAGCTATGAGAATCTACGAGAATGTAAAATGTAATAATGAGAACAGAATAATTTTTAATTAGTAACAGTACAGAGGAATGTTGGATTAGATACCAGAAGAATATAATGTTTTTATTTATTTAATTTTATTAAATTAAATAAATAAAAATTTAATAACATTTTTATAATAATTAAAAAAAAAATTAAATTATTATAGACTGTTCAATGTTAATACAAAGGGGTGCATTAATTAAACCTTAATAGTTTTTGTACACATCAAAGATGAATGAAAAATGTATGAAAAAGTTTTTAAGCCTAGCCTCAAAGCTATCAAATAAACATGCTACGAACATTTCAAAGAACAACCAATCATGAACCAAGCAAAATGCCTGTTGTATCCAAAATGAAGACTGTTGTTTACACTATATCCTTAGTGTATTGTACATTTTGGATGCTTTAAGAAAATTCCACAATGTTCACTAAAATAACTTGAAACTGATAATAGATAAAAATTTACTGATTATTAACAATTATCTAATGAAAATCAGACATTGCTTTTGAATTTTAGTTCAAAAGAAGGATTAAAAAAAAAAAAAACCTAATGATGATGAATGAAATTATGGTACCCTTAAATCAATATTTTGTTGCACAACCTCTTGAGGCAGCCACTGTCACGAAAAATTAAGCGATTTCTGTAACTCTCAAAAAGACTTTTGCACTTTTGACCCACTCCTCATGAGCAAACTAATCCACCTATCTCAGGGTTAAAGGGAGCTTTTTCCAGACTTTTTCAGCTCTTTCCACAGATGTTTAATAGGATTTAGACCATGGCTCATAGAAGATCACGTCAGAATGGCCCAATGTTTTGTTCTTAGCCATTCTTGGGTGTTTTTAGCTGTGTGTTTTGGGTCATTATCCTGTTAAATGACCCGACTGAGACCAAGCTTTCAGACACTGAACAGCACACTTCGCTCCAGAATGTCATGATAGCCTTGAGATTTCACTCTACCCTACACAGATTCAAGGCACCCTGTGCCAGATGCAGCAAAGCAGCCCCAGAACATAACTGAGCCTTCTATATGTTCTACAATGTTCTTTTCTTTGTATGCTTCATTTTTGCATTTATGAACATACAGCTGATTTTTTTTTATGATTTGCTTTCAAACGTAGAGTCTTCCTTGGTCATTGTCCATCATGTCCATTTTGATGGATGGTGTGATCTGACACTGACGTACCCTGACCTTGGAGTTCACCCCTAATCTATTTGGAAGCTGTTCTGGGCTGTTTGGTTACAATTCATATCATCCACCTTTTTGATTTGTCATCAATTTTCCTCTTGTGTCCTCTTTATGTCCAGGGAAGTTAGCTACAGTCCTGTGGACCTTAGACTTCTGAATAATAGTGAAACTGTGGTCTGCTTGGAGATGGTCTTATAGCCTTTACCGTTTCCATGTCCCTATGCTCAAATTATTAAAAACTTTTCTAGGGGTACCATCATTTTTGTCATGTTTTTTTTTTTTTTTTTTTTTTTGCTTTTTTGAACCACAATTCAAATGCAATGTTTGATTTATTATATTATTATATTACTTATTATTACTTTTGTCAAGTTTCTCTTTCTCTAACAAAAAGGTATCAAGAATCTTGTCCATGCCTATATATATACATGGAATTTGTAGTCTTAAAATGGATCATCATAAAACAAAATATCTGTATATAAATATAAAAAAATTCCAGATGTGTAATGTAGGACTACTGTAATTTTGAACTTTTTATTATGTTACACATTGAGTTACTGATCGGAGGGTCTGTRATTCAAGCACAAGTAATGTACATGTGACAAATAAATGCTGAACACACAATCGTGCATCACTTCAGGAAATGTTTATTGTTGTTTTTTTTTCCTGGAAGACAGATACTTAGCTTTACACTGGAAAATCCAACAGCACTATAGATTATTGGTTATCAAACAATCAGAATGAAGGGTTTCCTCTTTCCATTGGTAAGATACTTATGCAGCTCAATAGTATACATACTGTACATTGAACATTGTAAAGAAAATATCCAGAGTATCACAATATGAAGCCAGACATAGTGTTTGGTAATAATAATGACTGTTACATTGCTAAATGCCACCAACACGGCACATGAAAAGTGAAAATAATAACTCATAATAGCAGAACTGAGAAAATAAAAGTTGCTATAAACTTGAATACAATTATGTTCAATGCACATGGCTGATTAGCAACAATTTATAACTTTAGCATTTTAGAAATTTGATAAAGAAACTCACATCAAACTAGATCAAGATCAGAGACTTTTCAAACGTGTTGCAAACTGTTATTAAACATATTTTAAATGCATTCAAACCGTTGATGATAATAGTGGCTTGTTTAACTGCAGTAAAGCCTGTTGATACGCTCGATGTCATTCGGGCTCATCTCAGTCGCACGTCCAATGGGAACATTATTGTTTGGAATAGGGAGAATGGTTGGCTCCCTGTTCCTGGAGAATGCAAACCTGGATCAACACAGTGTGGTGTTTACTAATGTGGCATCAGAATGAGCATGAAAATTATTTTAAAAAATACAAATAAAAATACTTTAATACCTTGAATAATGCATGACAGAATCATAGTCATATGGAGTTCCCAAATTGTTGGTGTTGACTTTATTAAAATTGTGTTCTTGTCCTGTGAATACAGTATATGAATTACATAGTGTTCTTTATTTTATGTTCTATGACTGTAAGAACAATGGCATAGCTGAAGCACATTTGTTGAATGGGAATGAACAAATTTGTTGAACACAAAATAAGAAGTAGAATTTCTGCTCTGCTCACCAGGTATAACATTTTGCAAGAGAATTCTGACATGATTGTCACGGTCACTACGAGCCTGCTCATGATGAAAACCTAGAGCATGGAGAAGTTCGTGTTGGACAATGTGATGGAAAACACACCCATTGCGTTGCAGGGAAACAACCTGCCTTCCACCCCTGCGCCCAATGAAAGAATAGCACCTGTACAGAAAAAAAAAAAATTCTCAAGACTGAGTTGATTACATGGGAATTGTAAGTAAATGTTTGACAATACAGCTCTGAAAAAATGGTCATCACTAATAGGACAGTTGACATACCCAGTGTCAGAGATTATATTAATGTAGTCTTCTTCATTTCTGCGACGTCTGAATTGGACACAGGTCGAGTTTTCAAAGGACTTCAGTGCACGGTTGATAACACCTATTTCACTGGGTGCTAAAGGGATTATAGAGATGCTTGTTAAAGTTAGCTAATTGTGCTCTGACTCATATTACTTTGATACCAGGAAAGACTTTATACTCACAATACTGTCTGGAAATCACATAGGGCACCTTAACTTTCCCATTCCTGCCCCTTCGCCATTTGCACTGAAGAGAAGTACATGGATCTGCATTCCCGAGCCCAGTGTACACCGCTATGTCACCATGTATAATGGTGAACTCACCCTGTGACTTTCCTGTGCAGTAAAACTTAGTAAATGCATGAATGTTCGGAAATATTTCCTCTTCTAAAATTTATTCCTTTTAATACAATTAATTTTGATTTTACAACTACACCACTCTTTCTCAGCTCACCACTTTTACAGATGGTCACAAAAGTGCTTACAATATATAATATCTCAATCATCAGCCTTGTTTTTTTTTTTGTTTTTTTTTACAGGGCCAAGAAGCCAAGTGAATTTTTTCTTTCAATCTTACCAGCATTCTTATTGGCTCTTTCAAGTATGGAAGATACAGAGAAATAATCCTGGTCAATGCTGTTATCTGAAATGAATATAATGAAATTAGTAAAATTATATA
>QMIH01000256.1:345355-409214 GCA_003987875.1 Clarias batrachus | reverse complement strand
TAAATAAAGGTGGCTTATTTTTTATAGTAGATGTACAAGATGGCCTAATATTCTCTAATTATTTTTTCAGCAATAACACTTAAATAAATAAATAAATAAATAAATAAATAAATGGGAGTTATCTAAACATTAAACATTCTTCACTAAAATTATATGATGACAGTACAATAAATAAAACTCATGCTATTCTAAAGTAATCCTAAGTAATATTCTGTATATTTTCTAGTGAACCTTATAATGATGGTTCATAATGAAAATAAAGCTTAAAAAAAAAAAATGAACATAAAAATCCACCAATGCATGACAGTACCCCCCTGTCGGGTGCCGGTCTTGGGGTGGAGGATACCCAAAGACGGTAGTCCCGGATTAGCTTGGGGTCAAGAACGAACCGTTCCAGAATCCAGGACCGTTCCTCGGGCCGTAACTCAATCAACTAGGTATTGCACGCCTCAACCCCGAGGCCGCGAATCAAGGATCCGACGTACGGTATAAGCGGGACCGCCCTCAATGATTTGGGGAGGAGGAGCAAAGTGGGTGGGTGGAACCATAGGGGAAGTGGTGAAGGGTTTGAGTTGGGATATGTGGAATACCGGGTGGATCCGGAGCGCCACAGGCAGCTGGAGCCGGTAGGTGACAGGGTTAAACCAGAGGGTAATGCGGTATGGACCGATGAATATGGGGGCGAGCTTCCGTGATTCTGTCCGTAGATGTAGGTAGTTAGCCATACCTTCTCACCTATCTGGAACAGTCGTCCCGGAGGGTGTCGAAGGCGATGTTGGAGGGTGTAGTGGGTGTTGGAGCGTCGGATGGTGTTTGTTTGCTTGGTTCCAGAGCCGGTTCTTGATGGTCGAACATCGGAGGCTGGAAACCGTAGCATGCCTCAAATGGGCTTAGATTGGTGGCAGAGGAGACGTGGAGGTTATGGGATAATTCTGCCCAAATGAGGTAGCGGGCCAAGGAGCACTGGCGATCAGCGACAAAGCACCTCAGGTAGCGCTCCAGTTGTTGATTGGTCCGTTCTGTCTGACCATTAGTCTGTGGGTGGTATCCAGAAGACAGACTACAGGTGGAATTGATCAGATGGCAGAAGGCCTTCCAGAACCTTGAGGTGAACTGGGGCCCCCTGTCCGAGATGATGTCCCTTGGGAACCCATGCAGGCGGACTATGTGTTCTAATATCAGTTCGGCTGTGTTTTTGGCTGACGGGAGTCTGGGGAGGGCCACCAGGTGGACAGCTTTGGAGAACTGGTCAACGATTGGGAGGATGGTGTTCTTTCCTTCGGAAACCGGCATGAAGTTGACGGCAATGTGCGTCCAGGGCCGACGGGGAACTGGGAGTGGTTGAAGTTCTCCTGGAGATGGTCGATTGCTGTCTTTGGCCGGGGGGCACACTGTGCATGCCTGGACGAACTCATCAATGTCCCTCCTTATGTTGGGCCGCCAGAAGGCGCGTTGGTTGAATTGTAGAGTGCGACGCCTTCCAGGGTAGCCTGAGAGAAGGGAGGAGTGCCCCCATTGAAGAATCTCTGGCTTGACGATGTTGGGCACATAGAGTCGTCTAGGCAGCACACCTGCCGGTTCGGTCTCCGCAGCCTGTGCCTGGCGAACCCTTGTCTTTATATCCCAATGGAGCGGTGTGATGATCTTGGTAGGTGGTAGGACAGGCGCAGGGTGGATGTCTTGTAATCGATGTCTTGCCCATTTCTGATAATCGACACATGGGCGTAAGCTGCCATCACGTTTTTTCACGAAGAAGAACCCCGCGGCGGCAGGTGAGGAGGAAGGCTGCATGGTACCTTGACCTTGGTCCACTGGAAACATATTCCTCCATCGCCTGTGTCTCGGTGGCAGATAATGAGTAGAGGTGGCCGCAGGGTGGCATGGAACCTGGCTGAAGGTCGATGGCAAKGTCGTAGGGAAATGACCAGGGGTGTCCGAGAATGAGAGGAGGCGAGGAGATGGGGGTGAGGTAGAAGTGGAGCTGTTCCTGATGTTGGCCAATGTTCATGGTGATGGGTTGGGTTTGGAAGGTGATGGGGCTGGAGGAAAGGTGCCGTAGCTCCACCACCTCGCGGCGCACATCGCAGAGATTAGCGTAATCCGCTGGGTTTACTGCTGAAGGCTCACTGCTGAACGCCATCTTGTCTCCTTTTATGCTTCCTGAATTGCGACCGTACTACTTCCGGGTCCTCGTTCCGGTCGCGTTAGGAGTGCACATGACAATTTAACTACAGTTTTACCATTCAATCTTTTATCTTTCCTCTCTTTTTTAACTAGTTTTTCTTTCCATCTTTTTTTTTATGGTAACAAATTCCTAAATAACTACATTTTAAACATTGGCACATTGTTTGGACCATTCTTATTATAGTTTATTTATAGTTTTACAAGATCATTTACAGAATACTGTACACAGTATAAATTAATCATTTGTGGAATAAATGAGTAGCCTTTCCATAAAAAAGGCTGAACTTTGGTAGTCAATAGCACATAATACCACTGCTTTTTTCTCGGCATTGTACCAAGTAAAACAGTACTAAGGATAGCATCCCAATACTGATACTTCTTATGCAAACAAAAATAGAATATCTCTGACTTCGAAACTTGCATTTCAAAGTTTTACCACCAGTATGAAAAATTATTAAATGTGAGTCCCATGCCAGAGCTGGCACCAAATTCCAACCTCAGAACTCAAAACTACCTACAGAAAAGGCAGGAAAACAGTTACTCCATTCATCAGCTTGGTCCACTGGAAACAAGGTTAGCAAGCCACCCTTGTTGATTAATGCACCTGCAGACAGGTGCAGACATATACAATTGACATAGCAGTATTTCTTACTCTGTGCTTGTACCTTTACCCAGTTCCCCTGTTTCAATTTAATTTACCCGAGATCCTAAGATGTGTTAATTAACTCTACATTTTACAGCTGTTTTATTTTGACTATACGCCCATTAAGAAACGAGCATCTCAGGTAGACTGTAAACAGTTCTTTTATTAGAAAATCTTGTTTATAAATACAAGCACAAAAACATAGTTATAAAACACTGGACATAAGCAAGAGAGAAGGAGAGAGAGGCATAAGGCCAGACAGTGAACAAGTAGGATATTCAAGATCAAGGGAAAACAAAACAAACAAATAATAATAATAATAATAATAATAATAATAATAATAATAATAATAAGAGGAAGAAGAGATTATTATTAGATTCACAGTTTCACTGTTCCTGGCTCACAGTTTCAATTTAATGTCATTAGTTTAATTAGCGCTAATTAAACCATGGAATCCACATTATCTTTAATTGCGCTAACTTATCTACCTTTTAAATGATATAGCACGGGGGTTGGGTGTATGTCTCTATTTATTGTCATCCATTGTAATATTACACCCATTTGGTTTCACAGTATCTTTGCATTGCTCATGTCTTTTTTCTGTGTTGTTATCCCAAGTATTTTCATGTTGTTTTCTCAGTTTCTTTCCTRGTGATTTTCCAGTGATTTCCAGTGTTTGAGTTCTCATTAAGTAAAGCTGCTTTAATGTCCTGCCACATTCCTCATTTTGAYGCCACTTGACTGGCTTATTCAATTACAAAATTGTTAGTTTCGAAGTTACTGTAAGTCAGAACAATTTATTCTGTTGCACCAATAAGAGTGCTTCAAAGGAACCCCATGACAGTGAGGCTAGCAGTAAGTAATGACAGCTGTGTTACATTTAAATGACAATAAATCATCAATATTCATTTCAAGATACGCATCGTTGAAAAACCAAAGAATTAAGAAAAAAACAAGTTTTTTATTTACTGGCAAGATCTTAATTTGCTTGTCATTAAGACTTTTTACCAGTCTTTACTGTCTAACAGAAATCCTGATTCATATACAGCATATAATATAAATCAGTCTTAGCCAAGGAATAGTAAAAAAAAAAAAAAAGTTTCATCTATATGTATTAATCAGTATACTAACAATTTTTTTTTTCTTATTTAAAGTTCAACAAAATTACAGCTTACAGATTATATGTGATTATGATGGAGTTTCAGAAATCTTCAGTGCATAACAAACAGATGTCATTTTCACAGACAGTCACGGCATGGAATCTCCAGATGAGAAATGCAGTTTTCAACTCTGGAACTAAATATCAAAATAACACAGTCACATTTACAGTAGRCATATTAAACATAGCCCAAAATCTCACAATATTATACTTACTAAGGAACTTCTCTGCAGTTGTAGGCAATCTTTGCATTCAAAATGCTTTTTAGATCGTTGAATGATGGATTATTGCATGTAGTCCTGTTAACATTTAGGATAACATTTAGCATGTTAACATTTAAAATGTACATCCTGTTAACTGTTCTCATAGCTCTAATCCTTGGTTGCATGTAGGGTTGAATGTATAGTAATAACTGCAAATAGTTGGCAAAAGATCACATACACTTTGGTTAAAGATATTCAATTTTAATTCTTCATGTTATAATACAGTCTATTCCTTYTGACAAGTCAATTAGGCCATCTACTTTATTAACATTGGAGGTAATATTAATGGTAGTGGGCCAAATATTTACATAAACCAAGTTTATCAGTCTTCCGATTGGCCAGCTGTCAGAATTAGGAGTTAATTGAAAGAGCATATTTGGCTGTGTCTTCAGAAACATTGGCAAAAAGCCAGTGAGCTAATTCAAGATCTCAGAAAGAAGTTSTTACCCTCAACTAGTTTGGTTGAAGCAATTTCTAAACAATTTAAGGTACCACAAGCATTTGTTCAAACAACAGCGCCAATACAGAAATCTTAAAGCCACCCAGACACAACATGATTTAAGAAAAAGGGACGCTTCTCTTTACATTTTCACTTATACCACTTTAGAACATCAGCTCCATTGACTTACAGGTTCTGAGCTTAAATCCCACATAGTGTTAAATGCAAAGCTAGTGCGTGGGTGTATAATCACTTGTAGTGATTGTAATCAAACCCTTAGGAGTTAGAGACCGATTTGGAATACAGCCTTGTTTTAGAAGAKAGTTAGCGTTGTAGCTCACCGTACTATAGGTGTAAATAAAACAAAAAATAAACAGTTCAGAGACAATTCAGAATGACTTAAAAGCAATTATTAAGTAGACAAAGAGTTGTACAAGATGACATAAGGTTTCCTTGTTGAGAGTACTTCTGTAACTGGTATTGAATGTGGATTTTGGCAGGCAGCCGCTCTSTCCTCAGTACTACAAACCGCACCAACCCATGGTGTGAACAACAGTTAGTGTAATTAACAATTGTTGTGGCACAAAGTGATACATGTAGTTAAATGTCGGAGTGCTGTTTCTGTCGATTATCACCACTCGTGGAATCTGATTACTTTGTAACTGTTGTATAATATGAGTTATGGTTTCCTAAAATATATTTTTTAAATTCTAAACCTTGTTACAGATCAGTAATTTGACCCTTCTGAAATATGTTAACTTTTTTTTCATGAGCACTGGATATGTGTCCAACATTGGCTGTTTAAGAAACAAAAAGTTACTCACAGCATCAGTTAGGCTTAAATAAATTGTCAGCTGAAACATAATAATCAACTATCCTAATACTAAGGTATTAGCTTTTTCTCAATCCAAATTGTGACTTTTTTTTTGGCCAGGCAGAGTATATTTTTGTTTGTTTAAGTCCACCAAAATGCATCCATGTAGTTTGTGAGTAACGCAGGTTTTCTGTTCCAGCACTTACGTGTCTGTGTTGTTGATGATGAGCAGTATAGTCAAACTCTCCACTTTATTTGGATCAAGATTCTTCACTTCTACACTTCCAAAGGCGCTTAAGAAAACAAACAAATGAAAAATTATTATAAAAGTTCTCAAATCAGGTCAAGTACTGTAGGCTTTTATTGTTACTTCAACCATAGTTGAATACAGTTTAGTACACAGTGAAACGAAACAATGTTCCCCCAGGACTAAGGTGCTACATACAACATAAACTAACAACATAAATTAACGAAAAATAAATAGCTAGCTAAGAGACCTAATTAGCTAGCTAGCTGAGACAAGACAGATTGAAATGTTAAATTAACAGAAAACTAAGTGTTTATACAAAAGAGACAACATAAAGTGCAGAAAAAAGCGTGACAAAGTGACAATGCATGACAACATGACATTTCAATACTTTGTGGTAATGAGGTAATGAGTTGAGGTAGTGGGAGGAGAAACAATAAATAGTAAGCGTTCCTTGTAAGTAGCAGCAAAGATAAAAACTTTTTTTTTCAAATTAACATTTCTTGTGAAGAGAGCTGGCATTGAGGGACCAGATGGGGTTCTTCTCCAGGTGGACGCCCAGGAATTTGGTGCCGTCGACATCTCCACATCATCCATCGATCTCCGTGTCCTCCCAAAGTCAACAACCTACACAGTCATGAGACCGCAGTGTGAACAGCAACGGACTGAGCGCACGGCCCTAGGAGGCCCCAGTACTCAGTGCTTTGGTGCTGGTGTTGCACTACCTGTACAGGCTTACTTATTACCAGTTACAGGCTCAGCTCCCCCTATCAGTTTTGGAGGATGATAGTGTTGAATGCTGAGCTGAAATCTATGTACAGCATACAAATGTAGGTGTCCTTATTGTGTCCAAATGTAGCATGTGAGGGCCAGATGGAGTGTGGTGGAGATGCTGTTGTCCTTCAGATGGTTAGGACGATATGCAAACTGCAGTGGGTCCAGTGTGGGGGCAGCAGGGCCTTGATGTGTCTCATGACGAGCCGCTCGGAGCACTTCATGATGATGGATGTGAGTGTAATAGAATGGTAGTCATTGAGACAGGACACAGAAGACGTCTTTGGTACAGGGCCGTGTGTCCCCGCTGTCCCTGAAGTTGATGATTCTCTGGGCGTGTGAGTAAATTTGTCTCTTGCTGTTCTTAGGGCCACCTTGTCACCCGTTCTGAAGGCGGAATCTAGAGTCTGCAACTCTGACTAATTAGGATGTCAAATATCAATCAAATATAAAGTAAATGTGTATTAAACACTTGCAGTTCCCTGATTATTTGAAGCTGAGGTTATTATTTTCATTTCACTTTACAAAATATATAATTCGGGGCATCCAACTTCACTTTAATTGCCGTCTTGCAAATATATTTACAATAAAACTGTGTTCTTCTGAGCAAAACAACAAACTGTTCTAAGCAGACTCCAGACACTGCTTTAAGACAAAAGCTGTCATGATCCAATCCATATTCCACCAGACTGTAATGGGATTTGTCCCATACCATGATGCCAGACAGCACTGTAATATCACCAGCATGCCTCCACATTTACCCCGGTGTCTATGATGCCTCCTTCGAGGCAGGAGATGATCTACACTTCTCTCTACATTGTGCCATAAATGATTAAACTTCATGCTACTACCACTGCTACTACTCCAGTCTGGTATCTAGATTAGAGCATAGATTATGGGGTGCCAAGGCCATTTCTGGGGTGGACGTATGCCTCTTTACCTTTTTCCCCCCTAAAGTTTATTTTCTTCACAAGATGCACAAAATGTGGAATATTTGGTTTATAAACTGATCCTGACTGGAACTTTGTTATAACATTGTTAATCTAGGGCAGAAAAAATATCACAATCACATTGTGACAAAAATGCAATTGGATAAACATAAAACTGACAAATTCTACATGAATCCCTGACTATACTGTATGTATGTAACCTGTAATAAATTGCAACCTTTTACGATTGGTTAATTCCACTGGTTCGTATCTCTATTTTCTTTTTACATGATTAATTATTTAGCTCTCGTTCCTTGTTTAGGTATGGTCTCTTGGACCTTTTAGGAAAAAGTGTATTTATATAAGTCATGAGATATTTTCATTACACATATAGAATCCATTCATTTCATTGTTAACTAGATTTAACTAGTTTAGATTTTCACATCAACAGGCAATAATTCTAATTTATACCTAATTTATAACCATATTTGTTAATTTTGTAAATTGAAAAATGTATGCACATACCTTGTGGAGTTGAAGGGGGTGTCCAGTGATCCATTTAACATTGCAGACACACTTCCACAAGCGGTGGAGGCAAACTATTAAAGAATATTGGAATTATTCTGGGTTCCTGTAAATTAGATCACATGTACAATGTGCTTCTTCTATGTGTCTTTAATCTTACCAATGGTGAGCAGTAACAAAGCCTTACAAATTTTTGCCTTAAGAACTGAAATTTTGCAAGAAATCTGTCTCAGCATAAGAAGCATTTTCAGCACATGAGTGAACGAATCAAACGCCGGCTGAGTTGCTCGTACATCTAGCAGTAGCCATCAGTGGAAAGCCAAGCAAAGCGAGTTTACATATTTTTTGTGGGATTTTTTGCATTTAGTGCAAATTTTAGTGAAGACATATAGTCACACCATGGGTCCCAAGATTGTTAGCAAGGACAATAGCAAAAAGAAAAGAGAGTCTCTTTCAGATTCGTGTTTAAAGTACCCATTGGCAAAAGAAATAATAAATTAAGGTTAAGTGGCGTTTAATATCTATTTATTTGATATTTTACTTCATTTAAATGGCTTTTCTAAATGGTTTATAGAGTTGGAAATTGGTAATATTGGTAATATTGCTGGATGGCTGGAACAGATTGTCTGCATTTACATTATTTCCTATGGAAAAATGCATTTTGCATTACCAAATTCCGTCTTAAGAACTACGCTACGGAATGGATTAAATTCACACTTACCACTGTATATGTAATCTATTACTGTACTTATGCACTTTCTTAAAAAAAAAAAAAAGCTTTATTAAGTATGCCCACTTAGGGACTTTTTATGTTTACACACTACATTTCAGTAAAAAAAATCATACTTTCTACTCCAAAATTATGTTCCTTGTGTTATATCGGTTGTTACTTCGTACCTAAAAGTTAATAAAATAAATAAATAAAAAAGCAGTAATTTAAAGCCCAGCAAGCAAGTTACAGCATATGCTTAATTTTGGCTACTTCTGTTGTTTCTGGGTAACTGCTTCCTTATGATGCATTATATTTTGTGAAGTGCACCAGTCCCTTCTGGAGCAAAGCACCCCAACAACATAATGGCTTTTTTGGCAGTTTTGGAGCAGTCACTTCTTTCTTGCTGATCAGCCTTTCAGGTTGATATTGATATTGTATATTATACGTTGATATTGGTTTACTGTGGCTATAGAAGATTTTGTACCGCAAGTTCCTTTTGTTGTAGGTCTGGGATTAATTGCTACCAAAGTAAGTTCCCTAGAAGACACAACATGTCTTCTCTCCTACCTGAGCAGTGTGATGGCTGTATGGTCCAATCGTGTTTATATTTGCTTATTCATCTAAATCTATGACATAATTTTCTGGAATTTTCCAGTCAACTGAGTGTATGTAAACTTTTGACCCAAAAGAATTGTGACAGTGAATTAAAACTGAAATAATCTGTAAACAACTGCTGAAAAAAAATGTGTCATGAATAAAGTAGATGTCCTAACTGACTTGCCTCAATATAACCTGTTAACATGAAACCTGCGGAGTGGTTAAAAAGACAGTTTTGTAACTTAACCTAATCTGACTTTAACAGTATGTGCATTATTAACTCTTAACATTGCAAATATGATCTCCATGTAAGCACAAATTTGGGAGAACATAGAACAGAGCTATTATTAAATATTTTCACACAAGGGTGGTGTGGGTAAAGCATTTCACTGAGAACAAAGACAATGCTACGTTAATCAGAACGAAACAGTTGTCGGTCTGAAAAACGTAATCCATGCTCAGTTGTGTCATCTGCTATAATTTCAATCTGTAACGTAGTTTGAATACAAGTGTCTACATTTGAACGTGTGTGAAGTGTGTCTAAAAAAATCTACACACTGGCAGAAAGGTCTTCCTTTCCCTTTGCGGTGTTGGGGAACATTACTTTTTTAAGTAACTAATTACATTACAAATAGTCATTAAAAAGTAATCAGTTACATTACAGCGTTACTTTGTGAAAAAAGTGACTAGTTAGAGTACTTTTCCATTGCTGAAGATGAAAACTCCTTTGTGATTCCTCTATATACAGGATCATAAAGCCATTATGTGTTTGCTCAGAAAKAAGTGAAATAAGCATACTCACATGAGCAGAAGCCTTAAGCCAGAAAGATTTTACAGGGCTGGTTTCACAACCTATCCAACCAGGACAACCTTCCGTGAAGGTTTCTGTTGATGAAGCACACATAAGCACACATCTTTAAAATATATAAATTTTTCACTAATGCTAACAATCACTGAAAGCAGTATGGCATGGACATGAAGCATGCTTTTATTTATTTGTTTCTTTAGCACTATACATTTAAGAAGTTGTGATACCTTTGCTTTCATTTTTGCTGCACCAAATGAGTTGATTAAACATAAATCCAAGCAGTGTATCCTCCAATGTGACCAGGCAATCTCTGTTTTTAGTAAATGCATGCACTACTGTGTTTGTTTTGCTCCAGAACAGTGTCTGCACAGAAACCAAGAGATATGAAATTACTAAATAAAAAATGTTGTAATCTATGGTTTTGTAGAATATCCAAGATATAAACTACAATCAAGGTCAACAGGACAAATTTATATTTAGCAATATAAAATATTAACGCATTCTGGGACACTTAAAAATGTCGCTTGGTCTGACCAGCTGCAAGATGGTAAATGGTTGCTAATAAATTTCCACTAGTTTAACAATCTTTAAAGCAATCCCAGATAACACTGCTTCCAGAGGCTTATACAGTCGACACTATGCATGATGGATGCTTATGTTCTTACGATCGCAGTTAAGATTCTAACATTAGGTCACGTCCAAATCCAAAAAGAACATTATAAACTCATTTTTGCAGAGTATAGCTAACGTTAATCTCTCTGTGCACATTGGCTGCAGAAGAACTAAAATTTAACTTAATAACTAGTTTTTAGATGTAGATTTAGTGGAAGGAATCACCCCTAGAGGGCACTGTGGTGCACGATTATTTTTAGTTTGTGTAGTTTTGTTTGTAGACTCAGTTTCCCAGAAGGCACCTCGGTCAGGTGATGACGGAGCTCACCTGAACCGAGGTAGCTCATTAGATGTTATAAAAAGCTGTTAGTTTTGGGAAACTGGATCGAGCATTGATGATGTCAAGTGGGCATTCTAGTTTTGTTGATGCTAAATGATTGTTATCAGTGTTGTTGTGTCTGGTTAAGTGTACCTTTGAGTATATCCTTCTGTCTTGTGTAAGTATTGTTCAGTGTTTCTCTAGTCACATATAGTTTCTCTAGTTCAGTGTTTCTCTATGCATATAACTAACCAGCAATTAACATTAATGAAGAATAAAGAGATATTATGAGCTAACAAACAAAGGAATTCATTCAACATTTCTGTGATATTCATGCAAATATCTACACAGCTTAAATACTCCACATTCTCTACATGAGTAAAACTTAGTCATTAGTCCAGGCAGGTTTTTGTCTAATTCTACCAGACCTATTCAGTGAACTTGGTGGGGGTTCACGCTGTACCTCAGTAAGAGGAACACTTTCATTTGATTCTGTCACCGCGGCCAAGCGTGAGGCATTCCACACCTTACCATCATCGAGCAGGTAAGAATGATCACCTTTCTTCTGGACAACAGATTTTGGTTTTGTGAACTTTTGTTCACCCTTTCTTACCATCCAAGGTTTCTTAACTCGGACTAGATCGCCAGGTTTAAATTTAGAAGGTTTTGCATTCCTCTTGGCATCCGTGTACATTTTTACTTTGTCTTGTTTTCTTTTTACATGTTCTCAAATCATATTTCTGTCTGGGTTGAAAACCGAAAAGTCCATGACCTGCAGCTTGGTTCTCATACATCGACCATGGAGTAGCTCAGATGGTGTAACACCTGTGGTAGCGTGAGGAGTACTTCGATAGTACATTAAGAATATATGAGTGCAGGACTTCCACGGTTCTGCTTGAATTGAAGCCGTTTGTAAACAGTCCTTTAGTGCTCTGTTAAATCTCTCCACCTCTCTGTTTGCACGAGGATTGTAAACTGCAGATCTGTAATGACGTACATTCCTCTCCTTCAGAAACTCAGAAAACTCAGCAGAGGCAAACTGAGGGCCATTATCTGAGACCAACTCCTTCGGGTTTCCTTCACGGGCAAACACAGTCGTTAAGAAGTGCTTAACAGCAGATGTGTCAACCTTGGAGGTAAATGCGACTTTGGGCCATTTGCTGAAGTAATCCACGAGAGTTATGGCATATCTACAGTCTGATGGCGCAGTTTCGAATGGCTGACAATATCAATGAAAACTTTGTCCCTGGCAGCAGAAGGTAATTCARCAGGGGTTAGAGGAGCATCATGGGTAAGAGCAGACTCATCATTTTGTGCGGCAAGTATGACAGTTGCGTATCAAAGCTTCTGTCTGGCTGTCCATCTTGGGCCACCAGTACAGCTGTCTCAGTCTTTGCTTCGTACGGACTATCCCCTGGTGCGATTCATGAGCTAATTCAATTAGTCTTTTTTGTATGGACTCTGGTACCAAAAGACGGTGTGTCCCTCTGATGATACATCCATCCACAACAGAAAGCTCATGCCGGATATGAAAGTATGCTTGTACTGTATGTCCAGGTCGACATCTTTCTTGCGTTTAGGCCAACGTGTCTCTTGATATGTACGAACACTGTTTAGCGAACACTGGACAATCACTGCATGCAGACTGAAAATCTTCTTTGGAGATTGCGCTGGGAATAATTAAATCATAGCAACTGACTCAATGGTTTCTGCAAAGACTTGTTCAGTATTTGCAAGAGCAGTCTTGATAGTCCGTCAGCAACATTGTTCATTGGACCTGGTCTGTATTGAACCTTGTAGTCAAACTTCATAGGACATGCAGACCATCTGGCAACACGTATTCCTGCTCGACTGTTCCCTTTACTCGTCAACAGAGTGGTAAGGGCTTGATGATCAGTGCGCAGCAAGAATTTTCGTCCCCATAGCCATGTGCGCCATTTCTCAGCAGCCCAGACACATGACAGTGCTTCATTCTCAACAATGGAATATTTCCGTTCAGCATCTGACAAGGAGTTTGAAGCAAAAGCAATTGTTTTTTCTGTCCCTGTGGTCATCCAGCTGAGTCAAAACAGCACCAACCCCATAGTCTGAGGCGTCGCAGGAGAGTATTGTGGCGTAATTGGGGTTGAATAGGGCAAGAGCCGGACWGCTCACTATGGCCTGTTTGACACGGTCAAAGCTTACTTGTGCTGCAGTATTCCAGCAGAATTCACAGTCTTTACGAAGTAAGGCTCTCATTGGCTCCACAAGAGTAGCATAAGCAGGCACAAACTTACTATACCAAGCGCTCAGACCCAGAAACGACCGTAATGTAGCTGCATCAGTTGAAGGAGGTGCATTTGTAATAGCAGTAGTATGGCCATCGTCCGGATGCAGTCCATCCGCTGAAAGTTTGTATCCCAAGAAGCTGAGTGTTGTCAGATTTAACTTATACTTGTCTGCATTCAGTTTCATACCGGCTTCCTTGATCCTTTGGAACACCGCTTTGAGATTTGCATTGTGGCTGGCTTCAGACAACCCATGAACGATAACATCGTCCAAGTAACACTGAACACCATCCAGGCCCTCCAAGATTTTAGTAATTTTAGTAATTTTTGCTGAAAAGCAGATGGTGCCGAACACAGTCCATACGGTACTCTGCAGAACTGATATAGACCTTCATGTGTGATGAAAGCAGTAACTCATGTAACTGTACTTGGTAGTATGCATCCTTAAGGTCAAGAGAAGAGAACATCACTGATCCATGCAATTCAGACAGTAGCTCCTCTATCAGCGGTAAAGGATAACAATCTTGTACCATAGCTTTGTTAGGTTCCCTCAAGTCCACGCACATACGAATGATGTTGTTCCTTCTTTTGGTGACCACAATAGGGGAAACCCACTCAGATGAATCAATCTTCTCAATGATACCATTCTTTTATAGCATCCCAAGTTCATCTGACACTGCTGCTCGCACAGATAAAGGTAGATGGCAGAGTTTTTGCTGTACTGGCTTAACACTCGGGTGTATTTTCACTTTATGTATGAAGTTTTTTGCACATCCATATCCAGCAATGGTTGGTATGGAGACAGGGCTGTCTGAGGAAGTGAATGAAATGCTGGACGGCTTAAGCAATGCATAGAGTAGCAGGTTCAATCAGCCGACCACCCTTAATTTCAATGTCTAGTGCTTTACATAAATCACGTCCAATGAGCGGAGATCCTGATTTGACTATGTTAAACTCCCCAGCTACAGTCTTYCCGTAGAAGGTCACKTTCAGTTTCAGGTAACCACTCACTGGTATGTTCTCCCGTGAGTAAGTCAGAAGCCGTACTTTTGGTGGGAATAGGAAACATGAACTGAAATACTCTTTGAATATTTGTTGCGGCAGGACCGATGCACCAGATCCTGTATCCACCATCATTTTAATAGTGCAGGTCTGTGTAGGAAAAGTGGGTGAAGCAAAAGTAAAAGTACCAACTGGAGCCTCGTCATCGGTAAGGCAACTATTTACACACAGGACAGTCATTTCAGGTAAGCATACTTCATTAACTAACCTTGATGCCGTCTTGCACACTTTTGAGAAATGCCCGACTTYTCCGCATGTTCTACATTTGCAGTCTTTGGCAGGGCAGGATTTATCATTTGCCAGGTGGTTAGCAGAGCCATAGCGGTAACACTGCTGCTGTCCCTTTGCACATTTATCCTCTTTTGGTTTAATCCTTGTTTTATTTTTGTGCATTCTTGCCTTTTGAATTGCTGCTACTTGCTTCGATTCCCCTTCATTTGTCTTGTCTTACCTTTGAAGGGTTAAATCCAGCTCTAATAACAGTCTTTCACGAATTCTAGGCATGCATGTTTTTTCTACAATCTGGTCGCGGATCATTTCGTGCTCAATATCCTCAAATGCGCATGTTTTAACTAGTTCACAAAGTGCTGCAACGTAATGATCAGTGGACTCGCCCACAGCTTGAGCGTTTCACAGCATTTCAGTCCTATCCAGCTGTCAATTTAAGACGTGGCCACAGTTGGATGTATGCACAGTAACACTGTCAAAACTTGCGGTTTATAATCTGGCAAAAAACTGCTCATAACTTTACTTTTACTCAACATTTTTTAAAATTTAATTTATGGAGAAGGTTTAACTTCAGGTACCTATGTAGTGGCAAAAAAATTTGGTTCAGCCATTTTGCATGATGCTGTGACAAACTGTGACCATTATTCCCTTATCTCCCCTTGTCTTCCCTTATCCTGACATACCCATTGCTGTGGAATGGTGTAAATCTGAACACATCATAGCACATAAAACTTTATTCATTGCTCCAAATTCCAATCTTTATGCTCCCTACCAAACTAGAGTGGAACCTTGGATTACGAGCATAATTCGTTCTGGAAGTGGGCTTGTATTCCAAAACACTCGTAAACCAAATTAAATCTTCCCATAATAAATTATGAAAAACTAAAATAATTCGTTCCACAACCCAAAAAAATAAATACAGAAAAATAATTAATACAATATATAAAGTAAAAATAAAACAATTAACCTGCACTTTATCTTTAAAAAAAGTTAAATAAATCCCAACAGATAAGTGTTTCCGTTTATGCATGCAGGTGCCGTGTATTTGGGTGTGTGTGTGTGTGTGTGTGTGTGTGTGTGTGTGTGTGGAATTAGCCCCTTCCCTCGTCTCGTCTTACACAGTAGAACTCCTCCTCCCTCCCCCCACCTTGCGTTTTAAGTTTCACAACAAACACACACACAATGGAAACACTGTTTTAACGGGAAAAAATTAAACTCTTTAATGACACTCGCGTGAGCGCAGACTAATGGAATCACTGCTGTAAAGTAAAAAAACAAAAAACAAATGAACCGGCACCTTAACTTTGAAAAGAATTGCGACAGAGCAGAGTTTCTGTGTAGAGCAGAGTGTGTGTGTCTGTGTGAAGCTGGGGAGGGGGGGTGTAAAGGCAAGAGTGTGTGCGTGTGTGTGTGTGTGTCGGTGTCAAAAAACTCGGCACTCATAAACCAAGACATGCTCGTTTTTCAAGTCAAAATTTATTAAAAATATTTGCTCGTCTTGCGGAACACTCGTAAATCGAGTCACTCGCAATCCGAGATTCCACTGTATATCTTTTTTTCTTTCCTTTGTTTCGTTTCTCATTATTTATCATTTATTTTTTATTTAATTGTTATTTTTATTATTTATCTTTAGGTAATGTACCAACACTCATCCCAACACGAGACTCAGACCAAATGTGGCCACAAGTGAATATACTTATGTAATAAAAACAAGCATACTTGAGTGTAGGAGAACAACATTCTTACAGTATTACACGCAGCATCATCTTTGATTAAGTTGAATAGGGGATCATACGCCTCAGGAGGAACATCACATTGATCTTTCCCAATGTAGGCCTGCTCAAATGTCCCCCAGATTTTCTCACAGTCAATCTCACTAAAAAGATGAAAGAGAAAAAAAGACATTTACAACAAACCTATTCCAGTTTGTTTTGAAAAGGAGACTAGAGAAAAACAAAGTGAATAGTTTCAGTTTCATCAACCATCATTCTTTCATTATCATAACCCTCCATAAATCTGGCCCTTTGGTTGGGTCTAGTCAAAGATTCCAGGTTACAACTGGAAGATTCCAGGTTACAACTGGAGTCAGAGATTTTAGAAGAGGGTGATCATGTCAGCAGGCATGTACAGGTGTATGATTCAGCAAGTGTAAAAGAAACAAAATATTGATTGTTAGTAAAATGAGAAAAAAACAGAGGACATTGTGCATTAGGGATGACAAGTGCCAAACCCAAAATTATATTATCATAATACCTAGGTGCTCTTCTTGATATTCTTAATCAAATTCTAGAAATTGCGAGTTTATAACTATTCTGATTGGATATTATTTTTTATTTTTGATATTTTCTATAATTTTTTTCAGATTTTGTTACAATTCTAAGAGTTTTAACTTTAGGCTTTTAACCTTTTAAACATTTTTAAGTATAAATTATTCAAAAGTTTTATTTCTTAGTTTTATTCAGCTTCACAGCTGAATCAACCTAAAGCTACATTTTCACTGACCAGCACACATCTCTGTCATCTGCCACACTTATTATTTCTAATCAAACTTACCAAATAATTCACTCCCACTACACRGGATGCCAGGGTGTGAATAGTTTAGAGTGTAGGATTTTAAAGACCCCTGTCACTCTGCCATCTTGCACAACCCATTTGCGTGTGGACTCATTCTGTTGACATCTCGGTTCCGTCACCCCATCACACACACAATCTCATATCAAGCCCTACATACGAGCAAGTTTTTCTTTGACCGGAAATAACACAGGCTTCTTCCAGAAGTTCATAAGACAATGTTCTGTACAAGAGGCATCATTGTGGAAAAAATATTTCTAAGCTTTTTTTTACATTTGAGCAAAAAGTGGCATGTCCAAAATTATTCATACCCTTTGCAAACTGCCACAGTCTATGGGAAAATTCAAAGTTCTATACCAACCCAAAAGGTCCAAGCTATTCTAAAGAATCCTAATCATCCTGATTCATTCAGAACCACTGTTAGTAAGAGAGGTAAAAAAAAAAGAATCACCAAGGCCATGCTCATGAATCTGGGCTCTGCTGGTGGCAACATCTCAACGGACACTACACACCGCTGGGTTCCATGGACACAGCCCAAGAAGGACACCACTTCTCCAGATAAGGCACACAAAAGCCCGCTTAGCCTTTCCAAATGCTCATCTGGACAAAGAAGAAGACTTCTGGTCTTCTGTTTTATGGTCAGATGAAACAAAAATGTAATTGTTTGGCCACAATGATGTAGTCTTCATTTGGCGTAAAAAAGGAGAAGCCTTCAACCTTAAGAACACCATCCGCACTGTCAAACATGATGGTGGGAACCTAATGTTTTGGGGGTGTTTTTCAGCTGGTGGACCAGGGAACTTACTCACAGTAACGGCACCATGAGAAAGAGCAATACATTAAAATTCTCAACATTAGGCAGTCTACAGAGAAACTTGGCCTTGGGCACCAGTGGACATTTCAGCACGACAAYGACCCAAAACACTCAGCAAAAAYKGTGKGGTTAAAAGGGGGTTAGCGGACAAAAACAATAACGTTTTGCAGTGGCCCAGCCAGGGTCCTGAYTTAAATCCAATTGAGAATCTGTGAAGGGAGCGAAAGAGAGACGAGGAGAACCTCCAACCAGAAAGATTTGGAGCTCATCGTTAAAGATGAATGGGCAAAAATACCAGTGGAGACATGCAAAAAAGTTAGAAGCGTTTGATTGCTGTAATAGCCTATAAAGGCTTTTCTATTGATTATTGAGAAGGGTATGAATAATTTTAAATATGTCACTTTTTGTTCAAATGTAAATAAAAGACAAGAAATATTTTTTTTCCACAATGATGCCTCTTGTACATTGTTTTATTATCTTCTGGGAGATGCCTGTGTCATTTCTAATCTAGAAAAAACTTTAAGTCAGAATTTGTCAGGGGTATGAATATTTTCGGGTTTGAATGTATATATATAGTGTGTTTGTGTGTGTGTGTGTGTGTGTGTGTGTGTGTGTGTAAATAACGTGAGTATTCCTTGAATATCGATCAGATGCAGACTTTACCTGTTGAATACGTCAATATGAGAGATATGTCTATGAGAAACAACCTGTTCTTGGAGATTTAATTGAACTTAAAAAAGACGCGGTAAGCATAAAGCAAGGAAGAATAAACAACTTTTAAAAGTTGCAACAAAGTAACAAAAACAATCAGACTTTAAACAGAGTACATCTAATCATCTTACCTTGATATGCTTGTATTTATGTATTTTTCACAATTTTTCATGACGATGCTCTTGAAACGAGGAGTTTCAGAAGTTTCTTTTTCTTTGTCCTTTTTTGTTCCCCAAACAACAGYGACAACAACATTCACCAGCACGGCGCCTCCAACCAGGAGGAAAAAACTTACACGCTTTCTGCGCGACAGATCTACGACTACAGATTCTCTACTATCCATCTCCACTGAGTAAAGCAGAACACTGACTCACACACGGARATCTATGAGGCGGCGTATAGGGCTTAAATCAAACTTCACTCATGCACACACACATGAAAACACTCACACATACATCCTGTATATACAGTACTACTAACTCCTCAGACAAGTATAAGTACACGCGCAAACTCTCCTTGCACACACACCTCCGAGACGCACGCACGCGCGCGTGCACACACACACACAAGCTTTAATGACTTTAATGATCCCAGTTTGTGTAATTCCATTCTGAATTTTAAGAAGAGTTTTTTTTTAATTATTATTATTAGATTTTGTGTCTTCACCTACTGTACATGCTTTAATCTCTAAAGAGATTTTTAAATGCCATAAAAATAATTGGAAAATTGTTTGTGTGTGAGAGAGAAAGAGAGAGAGAGAGAGACTGGTTCATAGTCATACACAACTACAATACTACTGTATTAATCAAATTATTTAATTACTAATGTTTATGTAGAATTTTATTTTATTGTACTCTTATAATCCTCCGGGATGAAAGTCTTGGAAAGGATCAAATGATAGTTTTGACAATTGCATGATTAAATGCATGTGTTTTGTTTTGATGGCTCAAAGTTGTTTTGATTAAGCTTATATTTTGTTAATAAAACTGTTCTTAAAAATCTGGCATATTTCACAATCATTTTGTATGGTTAGATATAGTACTGTAGTTTGTTATAGTAGTAGTTATAGTTTGTGTGTTTTCCTTTTTTTTTTTTTTTTGCACCCTTAATATCTTCAGATTACATAGGCCTGGAATGAATCTCCTAGGAGGTGCGTTTTTAGAACGACCCAAAATAACTGACTTCCTGTTGAGTTGAGCCCATGACATGCAAATTCGGCTCAATGAGCTCTAAATGTGTACCGGGTTTCGCATGCATATTTGCAAGTGTGTATGAGCTATGCAGCAAAATCTCATGTAAGTACAGAACTACAGTATCAAGTGTTCTGACTGGAATTCCCTACAAGTCTACCTGAGCCTCCAATAACTAACTCCATATTAACATCAATTAACATCAGGTGTTATACTGAACTGCCTGCCACCTAACACACGGTATGAATAAAGATTAATTCCTGCTTTCTCTTTCACCCAAATGAGGATGGGTTCCCGGTTGAGTCTGGTTCCTCTCAAGGTTTCTTCCTGTTGCCATCTCAGGGAGTTTTTCCTTGCCACTGGCGCTCTCGGCCCGCTCATCAGGGACTATCTGACCATTTTGATTCATACACATTCACATTTCATACAAATGTAAATAATTCTTTTGATTGTGATAAGCTGCTTTGCGACCATGACAATTGTTAAAAGCGCTATACAAATAAAATTGAATTTAATTGAATTAAACTTTTTGGAGGCCTTAACATAAAATTCACTCTATTCTAAACACACATCACAAATGTTAACATTCACATCTCTCATTCTCACACACGCACGGTTGACATGAGCAATATTTAGGGCCCAAGCCCTAAATATATTTATATATTAACATGCTTAAAAACCCATGAAATTGGCAGACAGGTTGGAATCTGCTKYTATCAGGATGCAGAGTCTACTGTACATGCATCATACAGAATCGTGACTCAACATTCTTATTGTCAGTATTGCATTACTATGATTTACTGTATAATGATTTTTTGTGGCATAGTATATAGTGGTACCCATGTGTGATACACAGTTTGAAAGGTCAAGTAATGCAGATAAACCAGGATTCCATTAATTGCACTGCATGGGTGGCTACTATGGAAACAAATCCACATGCAAAGTTGCAAAATAGACCATTTTTACCAATTCAAAATCACAGACATTGGAGGTCAAAGGTCAAATATATAGAGTGTGTAAAGTAAGACTGTGAGTGGTATTGTCCATCCTTAAAGTGTATAGTTAGTCCTCATTTATGTGCAAATAGAACCAAAAATGTGTAATATATATATCATTCGCAAAAATGCAGTGTGATTGGTTACCTTACAAGAGTAGAATGGATAGCTAGTATGGATAAAACCACATGTGTATGCTAAGACTTTACAATTCATCATAAATGTAATGATATTATGTTGTATATTATGTAATGACCATTATGTTGGTACTGTATAGTATATAACTGATAATCAATGTTAATGTTATGGCTGATTGGTGTAGAACACGTACCACTTAATGAACTATAGAATGCCCTGTAAAAAAATGCATTTCTGAATCTACAGTAACCACATCAGAAAAGTCACAAAAATTAGCACAAAAATATTGGTACGTTTAGAAATGGTTTGTGGTGAGTGGTTTGTAAATGCTGATTCGCCACTYTCCCAGATAGCACACTGCTGAAGGGCCAACATTGGGCCAATAGATATTTGGTTCAGTAGATACAGTAATTACAATGATTAGCCTAGCATAATAGTACATAGTGTTGTGGAAAGTACTAACGTTTCACGTTGTCGTATGTCCCAACTCACGATGGGAGATATAATGTGTGAAGCTGAAACTGTTATAGACATCAAAGCAAGGCGAATTGCAGCTTGATGGGAGAAAAGGCWTCATAGGAAACTGCACAAGGCGTTGTCAAGAGGAAATGCTGCAAGGGCACGTCTTCCTGACATTGCTGCAATGTGTGTATAAACTGAAGCAGCAGATGCTGCAGGCAGCGAAGCTGATGTGGTCAAAGATGTTCTTAGATGACCTAAAGACCTACAGTATGATGTTCTCTCACATCTTAGATCTTTAGCAAGATCAGCAGAATACATAACATCGTCTTTTGTCTTACAAACACTTTCTTGTGAAGTGTGGTGACCGCAGGCACACCCTGCACCTTAAAAAACATCTCTACGTGTTAGAGATGTTTTTAGGGGCAGGCAGCTGATCTTGCTAAAACTATTTAGAGCCAGTAGAGTAGAGAATTTTTCAGCAGTCACACTCCAGGTTCCCTGTTGCAGAACACTGACGTGAATGGTAGAGCCTCATTGTGGATAGTACAGCTGGAAGGTTAGCTGGCAGCTTACTCCTGAATGTAAAACAATTTCATTTTCGATTGTCACGCAGAGATTGGAACAGTGACAGTGTCATAGGGATTTTAATTTCTTGGCTGACAAGTCTGCTTGTCCCACTTTTCAATGGGTTGCCCACACCATTTGGGGCACCTTTACTGTGGTTGGCTTCAAAGTAGTTCCAGGTTCCTTGTATAAACTCCTTCTTGAAAAGTTCAGTACAAAAGAGGTAAAAATTACCACACTGTAATGTGTGCAGGAGCCATCAATAAAAAAATGGACAGTTCTGGGTCACGGTCACATCTGGGAAATTCCAGTTCCAGGTGTTTCCATATGGCAGGTGGCCCCTTCAGTCTGGTGTGCTGATACAGTGCAGAAGGAGGAAGCCGCAGACTACAGTCCACAAATGAAATATGTAGAAATCCTTGAAGATTTGCTAAGAGGTTTTAATTTCATTATACATCTAAGCACTTGAGGGCCTTGCATAACTTGGTGGTCGTGGGGTTTGAACCTGTGACCTTCCAAATTGTACCTCAGGTCATTGCACTATTAGTCCATGCAAGGAGACCTTTTCTCTCCTTCAGCCACTGTGTGGTCAGTTTAGCTGTGTGTTTTGGAATGTAAACCTTCCCACTAACAACTTTCTGGCAAAGGGCAGCAGATTAAAAAAAAAAAAAAAAAATATTGGCGGTATTTTGCCCTATTCATTTTCTGTTTATCCCAAAAAGTGCTTCAGTCCCTGCTGCAGAGAAACAACCACATCAAAGAATATTATCATCTCCATGGTGTTATTTGGATAGTGAGTGTTATTGGATTTCTGCCAGAAATATTGTTAGGCCAAATAATACAATTTTTGTCCCATCTGACGACCTGCATTTTTGCAAAGCTCACTCGTGCCTGCATGTGGTTTTACTTGAGGAGTGGCTTGTTTTTCTGGCCACCCCTCCCATACAAACCACATTTGCAGAGAACCTGTGATATTGTTTGTCACATGCACACAATGACCACTCTTAGTTATAAATTCCTGCAACTGCCTCAAAGTTGCTGTAGGCCTCTTGCTAGCCTCACTGACCAGTTTCCTCTTTGCTCTTTCATCCAGTTTGGAGCAACATCTTAATCCAGGGAGGGTCTGTATTGGACCAAATACATTCTACTTTTTAATAATAGGCAGTCTCTGACCTGAAATGCTGCAGCTTTACAAGTTGATCACAGTTGAAAGTCAAATGGTATTGTGTTGAGTTCGCTTCCTCTGGTCCATGTTGAGTGTGGTACATACCATGTCACCAAACAACACAGTGACTACCTGGAGCCCTATATATAGGCCCACTGACTGATTACAAGATTGTAGACACCTGTGATGCTAATTAGTGGACACACCTTGAATTAACATGTCACTTCATTTTTGTCCAGGCCTGTTCCATGAGTGTCACGGACTTGGGTTGTGCAAGGCATAAACGCAGAGGATCCAGTTGGTTCAGGGAAACGATTTATTTATTTATAAACAAACACAAAACAGGGAAATTAAATGAAACAAAACACTTGGTGTGAAAAACGAAACTAAAACACGTATAGACCAGACAAGACATACTCTTCAACTTATTGTAACAAATGCAAGACAAAAACTAGAACTCAAACACAGCTTATATAATGAGACTAATAATCAACTCGGATCAGGTGCGCGCCCACGTGACCTGACCGAGTTGCAAAYCKGSAAATGAAGTAWAAAACTGAAACTAARAAAGAACTACACAACAAAAAGTCTTAGGGCGCTTTGGCGCCCTCTAGGGGTTATCCCTGACAATGAGTTTATTTTTTTAAATAATATTGTTGAAGCATGGTTGAAAAGCAATGTCTGACTTTCATTGGTTAACATTCATACGATTTTTTAAAATTATTACTTTTGTCAGATTAAAGTTATTTCTGTGACCATTGTGAGTTTTTCTTTCATTGACCGAAGGGTACCAACAATTTTGTCCACGTGTATATATATTTATATAGTAATATTCTCTATATATATTGTAGTGAACCTTATTTATTTGGTTGTTAAGATGCTTCATTCAAATGTAAAATTAAACATGAAAATCCATGAATGATTTAACTACAGCATCACATTTCAATCATATCTTTCCAGCTTTTTTTTAATGGTTACAAATTCCAGAAGGTTCAATTATTACATTCTGAACTTTGGCACATTGTTTGGACCATTCTTATTAATACTTCATTACAATATGTTCTTGCCACAGGGCGGAGCAGAACGAGGGGAACCCAAGCGCAGGTGAAGATTGCAAGGTTAAGCAGAAGCGTCGTCAGAATGCGGACGTACGGAAGCATATTGCATTCACAAAAGAAAAAAAATCACAGGAATTTTCTCAATTATGACTTAATATCTCATAATTATGACTTACTAACATAATTAAGATTTAATATCTCATAATTATGACTTATTATCTCAATTATGACTTATTATCTCAATTATGACTTAGTATCTCATAATTATGACTTATTTCATATTTATGACTTACTAACTCATAATTATGAGATTAGGGAGCAGTCTGTGGCGGGGGGACATTTTAGAGCATGACATCAGAAACGAAAGTTACTGCACCCTTTTGCTTGCAAGTGCCTCATTGAACATCCATGGAAATGTAACAGCTCCTATTGTTTAGGATATTGATGATTGTGCATTAGTTAAATTTACTATTACCATCCAGATTACCTGGGAGATATTAATGACATTAATATCTCCCAGGGTCTCAATCCAAAAAAGAAACAAACGCAAATTAAATTCGGCATTATGACATATAAACTTATGGTCATTGTAACAAAAGTTTGACTTTAATCTCCGCTAAATTTAATAAGTTTCAAATTACGCAATGCCCTAAGATGTCCTAACCATATATTTTACAGCTGCTTTATTTTGCCAATACAGCAATTAAGAAATATGCATCTCAAGTAGACTGGAAACAGTTCTTTTATTATTTAAAAAAGCAAGCACAAAAACAATTATAAAACACTGGACATAAGCAAGAGAGAAAGAAAGAGGCATAAGGCCAGAGTAAATAAGTAGGATATCCAAGATCAATTGTTAAAAGATTGAAATGGTTAAAATAACATAATATCACTAAATGTCCGGATAATGTCTGCCTCTTAGAAAACTTTCTGTAATAGAAATCACTGTCAGTTGGATTCGCAGTTTAAATTTTTTATTTAATGTCATTAGTTTAATAAGTACTACAGTAATTAAGCCCTGGAATCCACATAATCTTTAATTGCATCTATCCTATCTACTGTAGCTTTTAAATGATATAGCATGGGGAGTTGGGTGTTTGTCTCAGTTTATTGTCATTCATTGTAATATTACAATGGTTTCACAATTTGGTTAAACAGTATTTTTGCATTGCACAAGTCTAATTTTCATGTTGTTTTCTCTGTTTTTTCTTTTCCAGGTGATTTCCAGTGATTTCCAGTGTTTGAGTTCTCATTAAGTAAAGCTGCTTTAATGTTCTGCCACATTGCTCATTTTTGACGCCACTTGACTGGCTTATTCAATTACAGAATTGTTAGTTCTGAATTTTCTGGTCAAATCAGCACGATTTGGTCTGTTGGATCAACAAGAGCCTGTCCTTCAAACAAACTCGATGACATTGAGGGTAGCAGTAAGTAATGACAGCTATAGCAACCACTAGAGGCAGCACCAGTTACATGTAAATGACAATAAATCATCAATATTCATTTCAAGACGCACATTGTTAAAAAAAAAACGAAAGAATTAAGAAACTCACCAAAAGTACTGTACATATGCTTTATTTACTGGCAAGATCTTAATTTGCTTGTCATTAGGACATTTTACTAGTATTTACTCTCTAATGGAAATCCTAATACGTATAATATATCACAGTTTTAGCCAATGAATAATAAAACATAGTTTCATCAATGTGTATTAATGAGTATAATAACAAAACTACTTTTTTTCTCATATAAAGTTCAACTAAATTACAGCTTACAGATTATATGTGATTATGATGGAGTTTCAGAAATCTTCAGTGCATAACAAACAGATGTCATTTTCACAGACAGTCACGGCATGGAATCTCCAGATGAGAAATGCAGTTTTCAACTCTGGAACTAAATATCAAAATAACACAGTCACATTTACAGTAGACATATTAAACATAGCCCACAATCTCACAATATTATACTTACTAAGGAACTTCTCTGCAGTTGTAAGCAATCTTTGCATTCAAAATGCTTTTTAGATCGTTGAGTGACGGATTATTGCATGTAGTCCTGTTAACATAAAGTAAGATAAATTTGGCAGAAAAAAGGGTATTATTCTTATAGCAGGGTTACATGTATAGTAATAACATTGCATAGTTGACAAAAGATTACATACACCTTAAAGATATTCTTCACATTACAATACATTCCTTCTGACAAGTCAGTTAGGCCATCTACTGTATTAACATTAGAGGTCATTTTAATTGTAGTGGACAAAATGTTTGCATACATCAAGTTTACTGCATCTTTATGATGATCTAAAATCAGTCATTTGATTGGCCAGCTGTCAGAATTAGTTGGAAGAGCATCTTTTGCTGTATCTTCAGAAACATTGCCTTTTGTCATTGATGCAAAAAAGCCAGTGAGCTCAGAAAGTAATTGTTACTCTGCACAAGTCTGGTTCTTCATTAGAAGCAACTTCTAAACAACTGAAGGTACCACAAGCATCTGTTCAAATAGTGCAAATACAGAAATCTTGACCAAGACACAGCATGATTTAGGAGAAAGAGGAACTAACTTTTATCCAAATGGTTCAACATTTGGCAGCTGACTCCATATACGTCATAAACAGCTGTTTTCGCACCATTAGAAGGTAGCATTACTTACACCCCCCAATTTTACATTTATACCGATACTATATAGCCAAAAAGTGAGAAGGATAAACCATGGAGGTAAATCTCATAAGCATCTCTTTACATTTTGAGTTATACCAGTTTAGAATATCAGCTTCATTGACTTACAGGTTCTGAAGTTAAATTCCAAATAAAGTTAAATGCAAAGCTAGTGCGTGGGTGTAATCACAACGTAGCGTTCTTAGGAGTTAGAGACTGATTTGGAATACAGCCTTGTTTTAGAAGATATGCAGCTTTGTAGTTCAGTATAGATGTAAAAAAAAAAACAGTTCAGGGACAATTCACAATGACTTAGAAGCAATTATTAAGTAGTGCTGTATAAGATGACATAAGGTTTCGTTGTTGAGAGTAATTCTGTAACTGGTATTGAATGTGGATTTTGGCAGGCAGCCGCTCTCTCCTCAGTACCACAAACCGCACCGACCCATGCTGTGAACAACAGTTAACAGATTTTCTGTTCCAGTACTTACCCGTTTGTGTCGTTGGTGATAAGCAATATAGCCAAACTCTTCACTTTATTTGGATCAAGATTCTTCACTTCTACCCTTGCAAAGATGCTTAAGAAAACAAACAAATTATTATAAAAGAATTGTTCCCCCTGCATGTTCATAATTATTTGATTCTGAGGTTGTTAATGCATACAACTATATTTTAACATCTGTTGCGGGATGCAAAATAGAAGGGCTCGATTAAAAAAAACCTTGTATCAATGAAAAATATTTTCAGCCTCCAGGAAACATTGCTTTAAAGCGCAGGACAAGCCTCAGTTCGGAGCATGTTGACATGCTTACCTTACTTCATTGCAATCACACTCTCCTTTAAAGACTAGTGTGCACACACACGTCCAAGAGAGAGACGTTTATATACTAATGAATATATTGACATAAAACACAATGTATAGACTCTTGTTCCTGTCCATGGATTTGTGCATCCTAAATGTCATYACAAAGCMTTCCAATAAGAAGTCAGTAAAGKCTTATGTTATGCCTGAGCTGTAGATTTTGAAACTTTTAGTTCTGAAAGTTAAGTTGCACAACTTAGTGTTTTTGTATCATTATTTATTTTAATGTGTGCCTTAGTTTTTTTATACTTAGTCATTTGAAATACCCTATTTTTTTAGTTTTTGCATCTGAGAAAAGGCTTTAAAACAAGAATGTATGGCACTGTAATGCACTTAATTAATCTCAGTCAACTTTAAGCTATTCCTTGTATTGTGCATAATGTGAATATTTTTTTTCTGATAAAATGCTATATGCATTAAAAAAAACTAACTTAACTTAGAGCCAGTTTGACTTAAACGCCTCTCATATTTGTATGGAAGTTCRAGTCAAACTGGGACTAAGTGTTCTTCATTTTTTGAGCAGTATATTTTATATTGCTGTTTAATTAAGCAAAAGTACATTTTATCCGATTAATCAATTACATTTTTGGTAGAATACTCGATTACTAAAATATTCGATAGCTACAGCCCTATGTACAATCATTAAGTAGTTACAGACAAAATTAACTAAGAGACCAATAAAAATGTATTATGTACTGTAAGTACAATGTATCAGTAATAATAACAATAAAATAAGAAATAGGTACTGTAAGAAAGCAGCCCTCACATTCTTTTCTGGTACCTTTAATAAATATGTGTGAATGCTAATTGGTACATTTAATAGTCATCCATCACGCTTTACATCACAATCTGTGCAATATGTCTACATAATGGCATTGTGATTTTTTAATAAACCTAGCCCTAGATGGCAGTATTTGGTAACTCCGTTACCAAATAATGAATTGAACTGATTCCTGAAATGAACAGTGAGCCAGTGTAGGGATGCCAAGACAGGAGTTCTGTATTCGGGGTTCCTGTAAAAAATCTGTGCAGCAGCATTTTGAATCAACTGGAAATTGGCCTGGCCAACACCAACATTAAGAGCATTCCAATAACAAAGATGTCTTGAAATAAAAGCATATAAACAATCTCAGAATCTTTGTTTTTTTGTTAAAAATGGCTTGCCCTATAAATAAACTAAAAATAATTAGTGAATTTATTATTTTATCCAGGTAAAAAGAATTGTATCATCATGAAATGGTAAGTATTGGCATGGTGTAAACACACATGAAGACAAACAAAAACACAAACAACCCAGAGGGAAACAAAAGTATGAAGATGGCAAAAATGATGAGATCCAGGAAAACAGAATCCAAAGAAATGCAAGACAGGAAACTATTTAATACTGATAAGTCCAGAAAAAAAAAAAATCAGTTTCTGATATATTTGAGCAGTTGGTATATCATGGCACACCTTAATGGATAAAATGATTTAGTTCAAATATGTTTGTAATAAAAACGGTGGGATCTTCTTCCGGGCAAAACAGCAAGTTCCAACCTGTAAACAGGTGCCACCTGTAAACAGGTGCCAAAGACAAAACTGTCATGATCCAATCTCTATACAGCCAGACTCGAATGGAGTCYGTTTCCATGCCATGATGCCAGACAGGGTTGTAATATCACCAGCATGCCTCCACATTAACYCTGTATGTATATTACATTTTTAAGTCTACCTCCGAGGCAGGAGATGAGCAAGTATTCTCAATAAGAATGGTGAACCGAAAGTTTTCTGTCGATAGTCTTCCAGTTTTTCAGTAGCAAGATTAATATTGCAAAGCATTTGGCAGTCATAAACCAAAAGAGAGGTGGTGTCCTTAATAATACATTACAGAAGAAGCAAAAATGCTAACTGTGCTAACACCATGTCTTCATGGGTGATGACAGACAAGATATTCACGGCAGAAGAACTCTATATTGTGCCTTAAATGAAACAACTTCATGCCATTACCACTGCTACAAGCATGCCACACATTAGAGCATAAATGTCTGGGTTGGATATATGTCTGTTTTCTTTTTCTTTCTTTCTTTCATTTAATAAAAAAAGCTTATTTGCTTCACAAGATGCACAAAATGTAGAATATTTAGTTTAGAAACATATCCTGATTAAGGCTTTCTCATAGCATTGTTTAGATTAGAGCAGAAAAATGTAATCACAAAATCATATTGTGACAAAAATGCTATTTGAAAACATAAATACTAACAAACTCTACATAAATTGCTGACTATGTGTATGTTACCTGTAGTATGTTGCAACCTTTTACGATTTAATAATTTTACTGATCCAAATCTTATTTTTTTTTACATGATTAATTATTTACATCTAGTTTAGATGTAAAAGAAAATTAGATACTTTAATTACACAAACAGAACCCATTCACCCTTTAGTGTGACTGATGTTAACTACAGTAAGATTTATATCTTATAACTTATAAATTATGTTACCTGTCCTTATCATTTTGATTAAAACACATTCACATTTCATGCAAAGTTCAATAATTCTTTCGATTGTGTAAAGCTACAATGACAATTGTTAAAAGTGCTGTACAAATAAAATTGAATTGAATAGAATTGAATAGAATAATCATATTTATTAATTTTGTATTTAAAAAAATTGAAAAATGTATACACAGTACCTTGAGGAGTTGAAAGGGGGGTCCAATGTTCCACTTAGCATTGCAGACACACTCCCACAAGCAGTGGTGGCAAACTATTAAAGAATATAGGGATTGTTCAGGGTTCCTTCATGTGAGCAGTGTTGGTTGTAACATGTTACAAAGTAACACATTAATTACTCAGATTACTTTTTTGATGTAACAAGTAATCTTGTTAGGAACGTGTTAGGTCTGCCATTCAAGTACTCAGTTACTTAGTAACTTTTACTAAAATGTAATCTGTTATTCAGACAATTTATGTAATCCGTGACTCAGACAGCAGTCATTCCCTTTAGGGTGTGTGTGTGTGTGTGTGTGTGTGTGTGTGTGTGTGTGTGTGTGTGAGAAAGTCGTCCTACAAGCCCCTCCCCCGATAACCCACCCCCTCTGTTATTCCTGCTGTTATACCAACACTCGGAAAGATGGAAACCTGATCACAGCGGCAAAACTCGCAGCGAATCATGATGAACCGTACTTACGGCCACCACGCGAAACCACATAGGTGAAATGGGGGTATTAGTAGTTAACAGATTATGGGCCAAACTTTCGCTGAGTGATGATGCTAGAATAGTTACTGTATAAAGGTCTTGACTAAAACAACATGTATGAGGAAGCACAAAGGAGTTTTCTTTTTCTTTTTTCTGCAATAGAAAAGAACTCTATCTAGTTACTTTTATCAGACAGTAACGCAGTAATGTAACTGATTACTTTTTTGAAGACAGTAATTTTGTAATGTAATTAGTTACTTTAAAAAGTAATGTCCCCCAACACTGCATGTGAGTAAAAGTTTTACTTGTCATGTAGTGTAAATAAGAACATCTGTACAATGTGCTTCTTTTATGTGTCTGGAATATTACCAATGGTGAGCAGCAGAGGTGGAAAGTAACAATTTACATGTACTCGCGTTACTGTAATTGGATAGTTTTTTTGTGTGTACTTCTACTTTTTAAAGTAGTTTTTAAAATCTGTAATATTACTTTTACTTATTTAGTATGTTTTGTTTGAATTATTGTAATTCGCTACATTTTAAATCATATGCGCTACTGAGTAAAACAAATCAAGGAAAATGCCAAAACTATTCTGCTTTGTATAAATGCTTGTTTTCGCTCGTGTGTGTGTGTATCGAGTCCTGGTCGCGCGCCGCTCCAGACTCCATTCCAGGTTTTCTGACTGTCCCCACATCGGCATCTACCTGACCTTCCACACAGTCGCTTCCGCCCTGAGAGTGACGGCATCAACCAGCGCAACCATATAGAGGAAAGAGGAAAGAGATTGTGATTTTGGCGTTTTGATACTGGGTTGTGACTTTTTGCCTCCCATTGACTTTGATTATTTCTTTGGTTGGTCTTTGTATATATTTGTAGATAATTTCACTGTATGTTTGTGCACTGACCAGTAGTAGGGGCGTGGCTGCCACTTATTTTTTACTGTTTTTGGTTTAGGGAGTCAGGGAAGATACCTGTATTTTTGTTTGTGTTGTTTGTTTTGTGTGCAGGTAATCTATCTACTAAATATAAATACCATTTAGTTTATTATTTTGGCCTGGGTCCACCCTGAATCTGACCCTCCTCCTCCTGTTGTGTGTGTGTGTATTTTTTTGTAAAGCAATACAAACCTCATTATTCCATCAGTTAATGACTGCATCTAGTTCTTTCTGCCATATACCACCATTTCCATGCAGTTTACAATAGAACCCTGAACCATTCTTTTGCTGTACAGCCCAACCCTAGACTGGGACGTAACGCCATATTTAAGTGACCACTTGATTTTCAAGCACAAGAAAGACAACAGCTTTATTATGCAAAGGTGTTCCTTCAGTTAAAAACAACTACTTTGAGATTTATATCTGCTCATCTTTTTTGAACTACGCTAGAATGCCTCATCCCTCCCCCGCTGTTAAAAAAAAAAAACTCAGAGTACTCCGAGAGTACTCTGAGTAAATTTTTTATGAGCTACTTTTTACTTTTACTTGAGTAGATTTTCATGTCGATTCGCTACATTTCAGTAAAATATACTTCTTACTCCAAAATTATGTTACCTGAATTATATCTGTTTTTACTTCTTACTTAAAAGTTGAAGAAAAACAGTCATTTTAAGCCCAGCAAGCACATCAATTAGATCACAGTATATGTTTTATTTTGGGTAGTTTTCTTTGACCTGTTGATTGCACTTATTAGATGCATCAAATGTCTTCTCTTATTGCCTGTCCCATTTACACATTTTTTGTTAGAAGAATTCGCTGTCATTCTGAGAAAATGCAGAAGTAGCCAATTTTTGTACTATTTCTCATTTTCTTTGGGAAATCTAATGTTAGCTTCTAGCAGCAAACTCTTTCATTGTGTATGCATTCTTTATATTATAATGTGACTAAAATATATTATGTTATGTTCTGTTATGATAACCAAAAAAAACTTTACGCTCAGTTTTTTRCAATTCCTGACTTGAATGACCGTAAATGTTTACTAGTACTAATGTCTTAGGTCAGTTGGGATCATTAATTAWTTTTTTTTTTTTTAATAGTAGAGAGAAAGATTTATTCCAACTTTTATTTCTTTGATCACATTCCCATTTGATCATATACTGTTGACATACAAGTTGACATACACTCCCCTATGTAGTATTTGAGATCACTGCCTTTAAATTGTTTAACTTGGGTTAAATGTTTCAAGTAGCTTTCTATCAGCTTGTGACCAAGCTTTAACTTCTGTTGTTTCTGTTCAACTGGCTGTTGTCTTGAGAGGCAAACCTTAGTCTGGCTTTTTTGGCGGTTTTGAAGTAGTAGCCTCTTCCTTGTTGAGCAGCCTTTCAGGTTATGTCGATATTTGTTTCAATTTACCGTAGCTATATAAAATTCTGTACCTGTTTCTTCCAGTGTCTTTACAAGGTCCATTTGTTTTTCGGTCTGGGATTAATTGGTACAAAAGTATGTTAGAACTGATGAACATGGTAGCTTCTGGCATTCACAAATTGCCCCTAAGGATGAACCAGACTTGTGGAGAACTACAATTTTGGAGGTCTTGGCTTATTTCTTTTGATTTTCCCATGATATCAAAAAAATATGCTAGGAGTCTGAAGGTAGTCTTTAAAATATATCCATCAAATGATGTCAGTTAACTGACAATAGCTTCCACAGCTATGACATAATTCTCTGGAATTTTACAGTCAGCTGAGTGAATGTAAACTTTTGACCCAATAGAACTGTGATAAAGTGAATTAAAAGTGAAATAATCAATCTGTAAACACCTTCTGGAAAAATCTGTTAACATGAAACCTGCAGAGTGGTAAATAAGTTTTAATAGCTTCTACCTAATCCGTCTTAAACGGTTTGCGCATTATTAACTCTTAACATTAAAAATATGTTCTTACTTAAAAAATATTTCTTATTTTGCTTTGCACTTCTCAGCCACCTTATGTTCTCCTTTTGAGCACAAACACAGAGAATCTAGAACAAAGCTGTTGAATATTTCAACACGAGGGTGGTGTGGCTAAAGCATTTCAATGAGAACAATGCTACATTGATCAGAAAGAAACAGTTGTTGGTTTGAAAAAAATAATAATAATCCATACTCAGCTGTGTYATCTGCTATCACTTCAATCTGTAATTTCAATCATTTCAATTAATTTATTAGTTTGAATACAAGTGTTTATTTGTATATTTGTGAAGTATGTCTAAAGGAATCTACACACTGGCAGAAAGGTCATCCTTTCCCTTTGCAACAAAAGGTATTTCAGTTATTAATAAGTTTGTATGTACTGTATGTGCAACATCTCAAAGCCATGATGTGCTTGCTTAGAAAGAAGTGAAATAAGCATACTCACATGAGCAGAAGCCTTATGCCAGAAAGATTGTTTAGGGCTGTTTTTGCCATCTAACCAACCAGGACAATCTGTCGTGAAGGTTTCTGTTGATAAAGCACACATACTGTAAGCACACATCTTTAAAATATACAGTATAATTTCCCACTAATACTAAAAAAATACTGGAAGCAGTATGGCATAGACATGATGCATCCTTTTATTTGTTTGCCTCATTAGCACTATACATTTAAGAAATTGATACCTTTGCTTTCATTTTTGCTGCACCAAGTGAGTTGATTAAACATAAATCCAAGCAGTGTATCCTCCAATGTGACCAGGCAATCTCTGTTTGTAGTAAATTCATGCACTACTTTCTTTGTCTTGCTCCAGAACAGTGTCTGCACAGAAACCGATAGATATAAAAGGACGAAACGAAAAAAAATTGTAATCTATGGTTTAGTCGAATATTCAATACATAACCTACAATCAACATCAACAGGGCAAATGTATTTTTATCCATTTAAAATGCATTCTGGGACCTTCATAAAATGTAGCTTGGTCTGACCAGCTGCAAGATGGTAAATGCAGTTCTAGATTGTAAATGGAAGCTGTAAAGCAATCCCAGATTGGATCACAAAAGAAAATTTTAAAAAAGTAAATCAATTAAAAAGGTTTGAATTAAAATGAATCTAGCATGATAAAATTCACTTATACCACTTACTTCAGCAGTGAAAATATAAATGAATCCCAGTTAAAATATTCAGCTTATAGCTTTTCAAATTAATATCTATTGCTAAGAAAATAAAGAAACAACAAATTATTTTGGAATGGGTTATATTCACTTTAGCTAAGTTAAGTGTTTTTGGATGTTCCATGATGGCCACAAGAAAGTTATTTTGGATCCCTGTTTTCCCCTTACCCTGACACACCCATTGCTGTGGAATCGAGTAAATCTGGATGCTTCATAGCACATGAACTTTATTTATTGCTCCAAAGTCCAATCTTTATGCTCCCTACCAAACTAAATCTTTTTTTCTTTCTCATTATTTAGACTTCATTTTTTAAATTATTTATCTTTATGTAATGTACCAACACTCAGCCCAACAAGAGACTCAAATGTGGCCACAAGTGAATATACAGTATTTATATATAAAACAAGCATATGTAGGTGTATTTTGTAAGAGTACAACATTCTTACAGTATTACACACAGCATCATCTTTGACCGAGTTGAATAGGGGATCATACGCCTCAGGAGAAACATCAAATGGATCTCTCCCAATATAGGCCTGCTCAAATGTCCCCCAGATCTTCTCACAGTCAATCTCACTAAAAAAGAAAAAAAGACATTTGCACAAGTCAAAATCTACTGTATTTCAGTTTATTTGAAAAGGAGACTTGAGAAAAACAAAATGAATAGTTTCAGTTTGATCACTAAGCATTTTTCATTATGATAAAAAATTTAAATTTCCCTCCATGAATCTGGCCCTTTGAGTGAGTCTAACCGAAGATTCTGGGTTAAAACCCTAATGCTAAATAAACCAGATGAGCAGACTGGGCTGGTCAAAGCTCAGAGATTTATGTCAGCAGGAATGTACAGTGGTATGATAATATTGGTAAAGAAACAAACACTGATAGTTAGTAAAGTGAAAAGAAAAAAACAGTTTCAATGCGGTTACCCCCAGACACATACCAAGAACAGAGCAGAACAGGGCATAGCGTCTAGAGAGGCAGTCCGCATTTTCGTGGTGTGCTCCATCTCTGTATAAAATAGAGAACAAGTCCTGCAATGGAAGGAACCAGCGTGTTATGTGGGAATTAGTATCTTTAGCCCTCGCCATCCACTGGTGGTCAGCATGGTCAGCAACTAAGGTGAAATTTCGTCCTGTTAAAAAATATTTGCGTTCTTCTATAGCCAATTTTATGGCTACGGCTTCTTTTTCTATAACTGCATATTTTTGTTCTGTAGGTGTTAGTTTCCTACTCGTGTATAGGATGGGATGTTCCTCTCCTTCGAATTCTTATGGGAGAACCGCTCCTAGCTCTGACTCTGACGCATTTGTGTGGACGATGAAGGGGCAGTTGAGGTCGGSGTCTTTGAGGACGTGGAGCTGGTGAGGTCGGTCTTTAGTTGCTGAAGCACTGAGAAGTTGGGCACAAAGTGTCTGTAATAGCTGGCTAGCACGAGAAAAATGTATACCTACTTCTTCTTTGAAGTGCGTGCATATGAGTGTACTTCTATGATTTTCTCTTGCGACTTGAGTAGTCTGTGCCTCGGTCAATCATAGGTGCCATTTTAGACATGCAAAATTTTAGCCATTTTAGGTTGGCTGTTAGACCTGCTTTCCAGAGTTCTTTGAGGATCTGAGTAAAGTGGAAGAGATAATCTTTCCTGTTACTCTAGTGGACCACTACATCATCCAGGAACAGTAGGCAGCCATATAAGGGTGGTGGAGACATTGTGTCATATCCATCAGTCGGGAGTACTCAATATTTCACGGGAGTACTCGATATTTCCAGTGTCCTTAAGGTCATCCAATCGGAGTAGTGGGTAGGCGTCGGACTTGGAGACTTGGTTCATTCATCTGAAGTTGTTGCATAGGTAGATCGGCCAGCCGGTTTCAGTACTGTTATGATGGGGCTAGACTATGGGCTAGTAGATTCTTTGATGATGCCTTTCTGTAACATGCTATTTACCTCTGCGTCTATGGCGTGGCGGTGGGCCTCAGATGCTCGGTAGGGCCTCTGTCAGCAGATAACACCAGGTGGCATTTTAAGGTCGTGTCAAACTAGATGGGTGAGTCCCAGCTCCATGGAGAACATGTTTCTGAACGTATCTACTACCTCATTTAGCTCTTGATGTTGGGCTTGAGTGAGATTCTCTTGATGCTGTATGAGCTCACGTTCAGGGGAGATAGAAGCAAGAGCCACAATGCGTGGTAATGGTTTGATCGATTTTTTTTTAGCAAGTTTAAGTGTTAAATTTAAGTACTTCTCCTCTTACCTGGCTGCTGTATTCTGTAATTCACCATTCCCACATATTCRACTACGGTGTAGGGGCCCTGTCATCGGGGCAGGAATTCATTTAGGCATTTGGCAGAATCACGGGGTTGCGTTGGTCGATCAGGCTTTAGTTACACTTGAGCCTTCTCCACGTGCTCTTTCACTATTCGGATTCCGTTCTTAATTTTATCTTTAAGATCTTGCACATATTCTACCACTGATCTGTTGGGTGACAGTTGTCCCTCCTATGCTTCCTTGGCCTCGAGCAGACCGCGGGGCCGTCTTTCAAACAATATTTCAAACTGTGTGAAGAGTGTAGATGCCTGCACCGTGAAGAGTGTAAATGGGAAAAGTTAATCATAACATCCTCTTCASTGCCTGATTAAAATGCTCTACCAGGCCATCAGTYTGAGGATGGTATACTATCGTGCAGATCTGCTTGACCTGCAATAGTTGGCAAACATCTGATAACAGTTTAGAAATGAAAGGAGTACCTTGATCTGTGAAAAGCTCTTTTGGTAAGCCCACATGACTGAAGGAGAGTACCAGCTCAATTTCAAGGAGGCCTTTCGTAGTGGAACTGCCTCTGTGTATCGAGTGGCATAATCTACGATAACCAGGATGTACCCCTGGCCCTAAGTAGACTTGGGAAGTGGCCCAACCAATTCTATCCAAATTCACTTGAACGGGATCCTGATAACAACTAATGGAATAAGGAGAGGGCGGGAGTAGGCTTTCAAGGTGTTTATTTTTGACACTCTGGGCATCTTTGACAAAAGTTTTTTTTACTTCTGCTTCGAGTCAGTGTCGGCCAGTGAAAACGATCCCTGATTTTTTCGCTGGCGTTCCATGTTCTGAGATGTCTGCCGAGTGGGTGCATGAGTGCCAGGTGCATCACGCTGTCCATCTTTCCTTGTGGTCCCAAGAGATTGCATGGCTTCCCACTTCTTTCTGTGTAAAAATATAATAGTAATTTTTTTTATTTAAAAAATAAGAAATTGGCTTACTTCCCGAGTTTTGTAATTCTCCTTCCATTTTGTACACCTGCAGTGTTTTAAACGTCCTCTTTCTACAGCTGTGCAAAATTTCCATTTCATTTTACCTGCTGGGACAGAGGAAGAAAGGGTCTCCATGGTTGTTGAGGGCCTGTTCAGGGCCAGATGGGGTTGTGGGGCAGTTTGCATTTTTTTCCATTCGGCCTTTCTTGTGGGTTTTAGTCCGGGCCAGTCTCTTCCGAAAATTAGCAGAACTGGGAGATTAGCTATTATCCCTACGTCCACGGAACGTTTCCAGGCTGGTCTTCTATCACAATCCAAGCCACGGTTACTTTGCGTAGAGGTCCATGGATACAGGTGACATGGAGTGTTTCATATGCCGGGCCTCTAGCTGTATGATAGAGGGTCAGGCTAGAGTAACTGTCTACAGAGACATATTTTGTGGCCGCAGGGTTCGCCTCAGTGACGCYTGATTTTGTGGCCCAGAATCCAGATGCTGTTTTCAGAGGTTCTGTCTCTGTGCGCATAAGTTCATCACCCTGGAACGTTGGTCTGAATTCTCTGTTTTATGTCATATTCAGGTGCTTCATTTAGGCTGGGCAGAGAACCAGCATATGGCAAGTCTCATCAGGTGGTCAACCAGAGCATGTGGCAGTGTTTGTGAATCATAATTCCACCGATGAAATTCACAAGCTCTAGCCTGCATGCTAGACAGTCCACATCTGGCCATAATCCTTTTTTTTTTTTAGCATTTCCTAATTTTCCTCTGACCAGATTGAGTATGAAGTAAGTGCACTGAGCCTTGCTGGTGGACAGGGGAATGAGGATGCTGCTCCAATATTGCTGCAGAATGTTTGCAGGTATGCCTCTACACCATTGTGAGGTGTCAGTCTAGTTAGGAGATAGTGCAGATAGAGGTATTTCATGCCCCCCGTGCTGCTGTAGTTTGGTGTAGGCCCTGGTTCTGGTCTGGAGCCCACATTGTCCACCAGCATAGTGAGCTCAAGGGCGAACCAAGGATACCAGGAGACGTTACTGCAGTGAAATAGCCAAGACTTCTTCATTTTTTAAAATTGTTTTTCTTCGACTTAGTATAGAGAGCGATAGAGCGAGATAGAGATAGCTAGATAACGAGTTCAGCAAAAGGCAGTATGCAACAAAAATTGCTCTATAAAGCTGCTTAAAAGACCACTTCAAATTGTTAACTTTGCTTACACTTTGTAATTTACAAAGTTACAATTTGTAACAAGGTTACAAATTCTGTGTTAATCAGTTTTAGTGAGCAGTTCTTAGGAGTGTGGTGGCATGCCGCAATCAGAAGAGGCAAATAAGTATGACAAATAAGACATGCATCAGAAATACCACACATAGCATTGTTTCAAAATAACAACGGTGAGTAAGAGCTGAAGTGCTTTTGTTAGCATTTACACCATCATTCACCACTGATATAGTGCTTAAATGCACTAAATACTAGGGATGGGAAGTTTGAATCATTTTAGCCACTCGGTTCTTTGAATCTGGTTCATCAAAATGAACAAATCTTTTTTTGAGTCATTTAGTTCATTTCGTTATTTTGATCAGAAATAAAATAACATGTTAAATTTTCARTAAACAGACCCCCAACACGTCTATATATACAAATTTTGTCTGTGGTTCCAGTAATGAAAATATTACAATGCAGCTTATTATTACATATTATTATAAACAGAATGAGTAGCTCACCATCACATGTTCTAGACTGAGTCATTCATTCTTTTGAATTTATTGCACTGCATGGCATCTATGGGAGCCACATGACAAAAGAACGAACGACTCGGACTATAAGAGCCATTGAGAAACAATCACTCAATTCTGTTCTTGTGTGCTGCACTGCATAGCGTCTATGGGAGTCACATGAAAAAAAAAACGAATGAATCGGACTTGGAAAATTCGTTGAGAATCATTCAATTCTGATTTCTGTAAATAACCTATGGAGGTTTTGCAATTACTTGTGCATGCGCGTCCAGTAGAAAATTAACGAATCACTCTCCTAGACTACTCATTAAAGATTTGTTYAAAAAGAACGAATCATTCATAAACGACCCATCACTACTAAATACCTGTTGCACTGATGTCCCATCTTCATTGCCGTAGGATTGGTTCATATATCACAGTTAAGATGACCTAACCAATCCCAGACAATTTTGAACTTTTTCAGCCAATCATAGTTCAGTGTTCATTGGCCCCCAAGGTCTCCCGATCTGACCCCCTTAGACTTTTATCTTTGGGGTCATCTGAAGGCAATTGTCTATGGTGTGAAGATACGAGATGTGCAGCACCTGCAACTACGGATACTGGAAGCCTGTGCTGGCATTTCTCCTGCGGTGTTGCTATCAGTGTGTGAAGAGTGGGAGAAGAGGGTTGCATTGACAATCCATCACAATGGGCAGCACATTGAACACATTTTATAAGTGGTCAGAAACTTGTAAATAACTCATGAAAGAATAAAGTTACGTTAAAACCAAGCACACCATTGTTTTTCTTGTGAAATTCCCAATACGTTTGATGTGTCACATGACCCTCTTCCTATTGAAAAAACAAAAGTTGGATCCAAGATGGCCGACTTCCAAATGGCCACCATGGTCACCACCCATTTTGAAAAGTTTGCCCCCTCACATATACTAAAGTGCCACAAACAGGACGTTAATATCACCAACCATTCCCATTTTATTTTATTAAGATGTATCCATATAAATGGCCCACCCTGTATTTTAATACACTACAACATTAGACCTAAAATATAGTTTTATAATATCTCAATGGGGTAACTGCTAGATAACATGCTTTACTTGCTAACAGTGTGTGAAAAAAACTCAATACTCCCCCCGCCCCCCTAAACAGGCTGTGTGAAAGCGGAGTTAAAGTGGTGTATACTGAGAGGTTAACCAAAACACTGGACTTTATTAATCCAACTGCTGTAGCCATAGTCCACAAAGTGATTATTAGGCACGTTTGAAATCTCAGTGTGAAGGGGTTTAAGCAGGAAAGAGATACGATTAAAATTGCGACTCATATTAACAGTAAGTCAACAAAATAGGTAACCATAGTAAAATAATCAAAAACAGGCTGTCCCTCCAAACCTGATGAAATGACAAGAAGAAAACTTATTAAGGAGGATGCCAAGAGACCTATGACAACATGGCTGGAATTACAGAAATAACTGCCAAGTCCTGGTCCTTTTTTGCAAGTGACAACAATCTCTTTCATATTTCTATTTTGGCACTAAATTAAAACAACTTACAACCTCAAAGCACACCATACTCTCCAAGCATGGAGAAAACATGTAAACCCCATGCACACAGACCCAAGGCAGGAAGGAATCATTAGATTCCAAGCACAATAAGGTGCGCAGGACCCTCTTGTTTTCCTAAGGATTTTTTTCCCACTCTTTTGGAATTTTCGGGGGTCTTAACATGCTCAAATGTTTGTAGTGTGATGTTTATTTTCCAGCATCTGCGGCCTATGGTACACACAAACATCACAAATGTTAACACACACATGTAAACACACACACACACACACACACACACACACACACACTAACGCACTCAACAAATATTTAGGGCCAACACACTCGAATAACACAGGTTGTGCGGTGCGCCCGGGGTGGTGATGGCACAGGGTGCTTGGGCCCGTCATCGTTGCTTACAACTATATTTTACATTGTTTTCAATATTTACAGATAAAATCTTTCCTAGTTTAACAGGGTTGTTTAAACTTTATATATCCAATATATGCATTTTAATTAATTAAAGTAACTAAATTCAGAACGATGCCATTGTTATCACAACCTTCTGAAATCCATGATGTGCAGATGAAATGCTTGGCATTCTGAGAGAGACACTGGAGATAATGGATTGTGGAGGATTGGACAGAAGTCATATGGTCCAGATTTACCCTGTCGCAGACCCATGACTGGTGTCTACTGTACAAGCCTGTGGAGGATAATATGCATCATCTGGGGTTGTTTCTGTCCAGGTCTAGGTTCAGCAATGTTAAAAGTTAAACATTTGGTTCATTGTTTAAAAGTTGGTGGTTTCAGTCGCAACACTGAATAGCGGAATTGAATTTCTGGTTCTCCAAGTTAAAGGATGAGGCTGTTATAATAATAACATAATAGCTAAACTATGGCATTCCAAAGAAATTATAATCAACAACAGATTCAGTTAAACTGCCCAAGTTCCTGTGAAATTGGGTAATCAATTCATACACACGTGGACAAAATTGTTGGTACCTTTCGATCAGTGAAAGAAAAACTCACAATGGTCACAGAAATAACTTTAATCTGACAAAAGTAATAATAAATAAGAATTCTATGAATGTTAACCARTGAAAGTCAGACATTGCTTTTCAACCATGCTTCAATGGAATTATAAAAAAAAAAAAACTTATGGAACAGGTCTGGACAAAAATGATGGTACCCCTAACTTAATAGTTTGTTGCACAACCTTTTGAGGCAATCACTGCAATCAAACGATTCCTGTAACTGTCAATGAGACTTCTGCRCCTCTCTGCAGGTATTTTGGCCTCCTCACTCCTCATGAGCAAGCTGCTCCAGTTGTTTCCGGTTTGAAGGGCGCATGTTTCAGCTCCTTCCAAAGATGCTCAATAGGATTGAGGTCAGGGCTCATAGAAGGCCACTTTAGAATAGTCCAATGTTTTCCTCTTAGCCATTCTTGGGTGTTTTTAGCTGTGTGTTTTGGGTCATTGTCCTGTTGCAAGACCCATGACCTGCGACTGAGACCCAGCTTTCTGACACTGGCCAGCACATTTCTCTCTAGAATCCCTTGATAGTCTTGAGATTTCATTGAACCCTGCACAGATTCAAGACACCCTGTGCCAGATGCAGCAAAGCAGCCCCAGAACATAACAGAGCCTCCTCCATGTTTCACAGTAGGGACAGTGTTCTTTTCTTCTTGTGCTTCATTTTTCCGTCTGTGAACATAGAGCTGATGTGCCTTGGCAAAAAGTTCCATTTTTGTCTCATCTGTCCATAGGACATTCTCCCAGAAGCTTTGTGGCTTGTCAACATGTAGTTTGGCATATTCCAGTCTGGCTTTTTTCTGATTTGTTTTCAACAATGGTGTCCTCCTTGGTTGTCTCCCATGTAGTCCACTTTGGCTCAAACAACGACAGATGGTGCGATCTGACACTGATGTTCCTTGGATCTCTTTAGAAGTCTTTCTGGGCTCTTTTGTTACCATTGGGATTATCTGTCTCTTTGATTTGTCCTGAATTTTCCTCCTGCGTCCACGTCCAGGGAGGTTGGCTACAGTCCCATGGATCTTAAATTTCTGAATAATATGTGCAACTGTAGTCACAGGAACATCTAGCTGCTTGGAAATGGTCTTATAGCCTTTACCTTTAACATGCTTGTCTATAATGTTCTTTCGAATCTCCTGAGACAACTCTTTCCTTCGCTTCCTCTGGTCCATGTTGAGTGTGGTACACATCATGTCACCAAACAACACAGTGACGACCTGGAGCCCTATATATAGGCCCACTGACTGATTACAAGATTGTAGACACCTGTGATGCTAATTAGTGGACACACCTTGAATTAACATGTCCCTTTGGTCACATTATTTTCAGTATTTTCTAGGGGTACCATAATTTTTGTCCAGGCCTGTTCCATGAGTTTATTTTTTTAAATAATTCTGTTGAAGCATGGTTGAAAAGCAATGTCTGACTTTCATTGGTTAACATTCATAGAATTTTTATTTATTATTACTTTTGTCAGATTAAAGTTATTTCTGTGACCATTATGAGTTTTACTTTCATTGACCGAAGGGTACCAACAATTTTGTCCACGTTTGTATTTCTCATCTGTTTGGCAGTTGTAGATTTTTTGTTTAATTAACATTATATTTTGGATTGTCATTATTGTTTTTTTTTTTTAACTCTATGTGTTCCACACCATGAATATTAATAATTAAACTATTCGCAGTGTGAACTGTGTTACCGGCATCGGCTATAACACACATGTATAATACATGCATAGAAGTGCTCATTCATTTTTTGACCATCGTAACTGGAGCACCCAGGGGAAACCCATCAAGCACAGGGAGAACATTCATACTCCATACAAACCGACCCGGAGACAGGAAACTAACCTGAGCCCTGGAGTTGCAAAGCAACAACTAATCCACTGTGCTGCCACAGGAAATTTGGAAATGCTTATTAACTTCACACACACAGACCTGAAAATGAGCAATGCCTCCCCAAAGATGCAAAGTTACAGTCCTAATCACTACACCATCATGGTATTTTTTTTTTTATTTCAGCAAAAGTTAAATTAGTTAGCAAGTCTTTCTCACAGAAGGCTAACCTTGAGTTATATATACTGAAAAGTTCACAACACACAAATCAGCAAATTTGTAAAGTTAACCATTTCAGTCTTTTGATAAATTTGTAATTTGTTGTACATGGAAAATATTCATCCATCCAGACAATGCTGCAACATTAACACAAGTATCCAGCAAGGACACCTGTCCTGTAAGGTGTTAATGACTCTTTAGAGCAGAGCAAAATACTGCTTTCTCTGAATATTTTGTAGCTAATCATAAGTGAAATTTCTTATGTGTAACATCAACTACACTTAAATGATTGTGCTGCTAATGCTAAATCATAGGTGTTATTTAAATAGTTAAATTTTTCTGTCCATGAGAAAAACTCAACAAACTTGTTTATCTAGGCAGTTCATCTGAATTCATTATCAGTTCTACGATCTTTCATCACAACACCATGGCTAAATAGAGAGGAATCACGTCAGTAACAGCTTTTTAAAAAACACAGATTTTCTCTCTCCACCTCAGGCATCTGGCCTTTCACTACGCTTTCCTAAGAACTGGAAGCCAATCTGCCACAGGCCATCAGAGAGGTGAAGTGCACACATACTCAGAGAATTCACAGCAGCTTACAGAATAGCAGCRACAGACTATGCATCTGGCAGGACTTTCCGGAGTCACCTATTTGGAAAAAAAATCTTCAAAACCCAGACTCTCCTCACTGGCAACACTATAGACCATCCTCCATATCCAAGACGTTTTTAGAGACCTGCCTCAAGAATTACTGTCCCATTCTCATTACACTCATCATCGTCATCATCATCATCATCATCATCATCATCGAGATCTTTGTTGTACCTTACCTATGCATATCTAACTGCATTTTGCTGCTAACTAGAATGCTGTTTTACACTTCATTTATACCATGTATTATTGCACAGTAATATCAGTTTGCACAATTCACCACCCTAGAATTGTGTACTTTTTTTTACTGTCTATTACTTGTCTTTTTCTTAACAAAAACAACAGATAATTTCAGTGGTCGAATTGTAAGAAAAAAAAGAAAAGAAAAGAAAAATCAAGGGTGATGGTGTGGTCAAGTATTTTACATACATATATACATATGCCCATACTATAGATGCTTGGCCAGATTGGGATCTAAGAAATTTGCATGTAAGGCAACAGACAGGGCTGTCTTATATATTTTCAGCAGTTTGTGTTACAGTAGTGTCACAATTCCATGATAAAATGTATGCACAAACATGTGTTACCATTACATTTAGTAATATCTGCTCTTATTCCTTTGAAATATAAATAAATAGAATGTAAATAACATGCGTATTCCTTGAGTATTGATCAGATGCCGATTTTGAATAGGTCTGCATATGTCTGTGAGAAACAACTTGTTCTTGGAGATTAAAGTTGAATATATAAAGAAACAGTGAGCATAAAACACACAAGAATAAACAACTTGATTTAAAAGTTGCAACAAAGTAACAAAATCAATCAAACTTCAAACATAGTATATCTCATCATCTTACCCTGACATGGCTTTATGTTTAGTTATGTATGTTTCACATCTTTCAATGACGACGCTTTTAAAACTGGAAGTCTCAGAAGTCTGCAAGTCTCTGCTGTTTGTTGTTGAAATATTTCCAAAAACAATAGCGAGAACAACAAGCACAAGCAGGGCACCTCCAACCAGGAGGAAACACTTTCTAAGCTTTCTGCACGAAGGGTCTAAGAATACAGGTCTACTATCCATCTCCACTGAGTAAAGCGGAACACTGACTCACACACCGAGATCCACACGATGTTGGCAGCTCCGGAGCCAACAGACAAGTTCTAGGCGTCTCTTTGATCTTTATGTAATGCCTGGAACTACTGGGGGATGGCCAACTTGTTGCAATGCCCAGATTTCCTCATCAATGCTTGCTACTATTATTATTAGGGTTTAAGCACTATAAGGTGCGCAGGACCGTCTTGTTTTCCGAAGGATTTTTTTTTTTTCACCCTTTTGGACTTTTCAGGGGTCTTAACATGCTCAAAAACTCATGAAAATTGGCAGACAGGTTGGAATCTGCTTCCATTCAGTCCTCAGGGCCCCTCACAAAAGATTTTGCTCCCTAGCTATACATACTTTCATGTAGGCACACGAAACTCGACTTTCGAGCCGCATGTCCTAGGCTCAACTCAACAGGAGGCCGTTTATTTTGGGTTGTTCGCAAAAACACACCAGATGGATTTTGATATACTCCTCCTAGGGAATTTATACAATGGCTACCAAACCGGGCCAAGGTGATCTAAAGACATCGAGGATGCAAAATTGTGGAGGGATTTGTGTGTGTGGCATTATATTGAATGACATTATATTCAGTGACATCACATTCAGGAACGTCATAGTGTGATGCTTATTTTCCAGCATCTGCAGCCTATTGTACACACAAACATCACAGATGTTAACACACATGCGCGCACACACACACACATCACTAACGTTAACTGTCATGCACACTCGTAACACGACCGGCACTAGGACCCGGAAGTAATGCGGCCACGTTTCAGGAAGCATGAAAGGAAACAAGATGGCGCCTCATATCGCTCAGTCATTGAGTTCGCCCATGCATTTGCTGACGCTACGCCAACTATTCTGTGAATACTCACCGATTTGGGTTGCTTCTTTGATCGAGTGTGTGTTCCTAGAACGCAGTTTTATTTGTGTAGATCCTTGCCCTTCGTGTAAGAGAGTTCTTAAACTAATTGCGTAAGTTGGAGAAGTGCACTTTTCACAACTGCTCTACCACGTTCCTGGGTTTTGTCATTTCGCCCCAGGGTGTGGCCATGGACCCGCAGAAGCTAGAAGTTGTGCGTCATTGCCCCCTAACTAAGATACTTAAGCAACTTCAAAGGTTTCTCGGGTTTGCGAATTTCTATCGCCACTTTATCCGGGACTACAGTACAGTTGCAGCTCCCTTAACCGCCCTGACCCGACCATCTTCTCATCACTTTCACCTTAACTCTGCTGCCATCTCTGCATTTCATGAACTCTGCCACCAATTCACCACTGCTCCGATTCTCCTTCACCCCGACGCCACCAAGCCGTTCGTTGTGGAGGTGAACGCTTCGGACGTGGGCGCTGGGGCGCTTCTCACCCAGCGAGGTCCAGATTTTTTCTCCAAAAATTTTTATCCCACTCAGCAGCGATACGGAGTAGGGCACCGCGAGCTGCTGGCCATAAAGTGGGCTTTGGAGGAATGGCGGTACTGGCTTCAGGGCGCCAAAGAGCCGTTCATCGTCTGGACCGATCACCAAGATCTAATCACTATCCGGAGTTTGAAACAGCTTAATCCAAGACAGGCGCGGTGGGCACTGTTCTTTGAACAGTTTAATTTCCATCTGTCTTACCGCCCGGGGTCGAAGAACACCAAGGCCAACACCCTCTCTCAACAGCATGAGGAAGACATCCTCCGCGCGGACCCCGTGCCTGTTCTACCACCATCCAAAATCATCGCACCACTCGATTGGGATTTGGAGACGAGGGTCCGCCAGGCACAGGCCACAGAGACCGAACTGGCAGGTGTGCCACCTGGACGACTCTACGTACCCCACGCCCTAAGAACCAAGGTCCTCCAATGGGGCCACTCCACTCCGTTCTCCGGCCACCCGGGCGTGGGGCGCACCCAAACATTCATACAGCGTGCCTTTTGGTGGCCCACGATGACTAAAGACATCAAAGAGTTCGTCCAGGCGTGCCCAGTGTGCGCCAGGGCGAAGAACACCAACCAACCAACCAACACTCCCTGTCCCCCCTGGACGCACAATGCCCTCGTCTTCATCACGGGCCTGCCGGTCGCTGAAGGAAAAAACACCATTCTGACCATCGTAGATCGGTTCTCCAAAGCTGTGCATCTGGTGGCCCTCCCCATACTCCCTTCAGCTAAAAGGACAGCCGAGCTGATTTTAGAACACGTAGTCCATCTGCATGGGTTCCCCTAGGACATCGTCTGGGACAGGGGGCCTCAGTTCACGGCACGGTTCTGGAAGGCCTTCTGCCAACTGATCAATTCCACCTGCAGTCTGTCATCCGGATACCACCAACCGGTCAGACGGAATGGACCAACCAACAACTGGAGCGCTACCTGAGGTGCTTCGTCGCCGATCGCCGATCTCATTTGGGCAGGACTTTCACATAATCTCCACGTCTCCTCCGCCACCAACCTAAGCCCATTTGAGATATGCCATGGTTTCCAGCCTCCGATGTTCGAACACCAAGAACCGGAGGTTGATGTACCATCGGCCCAACAGTTGGTCCGATGGTATCGCCGGCTATGGAGTCAAGCCAACCACCGCTACACCACGCAACATCGCCGTCGACACCCTCCGGGACAGTTGTACAATGTAAGTGACAAAGTATGGCTGTCTACGAGAAACCTGCACCTCCATACTGAATCCAAGAAGCTATCACCCAGGTTCATCGGTCCATACCGCATCACCCTCCGTATCAATCCTGTCACCTACCGGCTCCAGCTGCCTGCAGCGCTCCGGATCCATCCGTATTCCACACCTCCCAGCTCAAACCTTTCAACACTTCACCAATGTTTTTTTTTTTTTAATAAATCTGTAATTGGAAACTGAGCAAGTATTAGTTTACGAGTGCCAAGTATCATGTATCACACATGCAACCTGCCAATTTTTATGAGTTTTGGGGGCATGTTAAGACCCCAAAAYGCTGGGAAAACAAACAAAAAATCTTTAAAAACAAGAGGGTCCTGCACACCCTAAAGTGCTTGGGCCCTAATAAGAGGGTTCTGCGCACCCTATAGTGCTTGGATCACAATAATAATCCTTATGAAAACAATAGACACATTATTTCACACACTATGATGACATATGGCTGATTTCATATTGCTTGGACCTAAAATAAAATAATCCATAGGAAAAAAAAGGGTCTGCGCACCCCATAGAGTTCATAATCCCCATAATGCAACGATGAGAGGGGCCAAAGCACCTTGTGCCCTCACCACATGTGTGTTATTTGAGCATGTTAAGACCTACAACTCTTACCACCCAGGTGCATTGTACAACTTGCACATGGCATACACTCTATAGGACTGATGTCAGTTTGGGCCCTAAGTACTGTATTTGTTGAGTGCGTGTGCATGTGTGTGAGAGACATGTGAATGAATGTGTGTGTGTGTGTGTGTGTGTGTATGTGTGTGAGAGAGGCGTATGAGTGTGTCAGTCTTTGTAATGAACTATCAAGTTTGGGTTGCTAGAGTTATGATCACTGTGGGGCATCGGTTAGAATGCACAAGTCTTTGTTCTCCTTAAAACACTCTCTTTATTCCAGCATTGCACATGTTAATCAACAGGTGGACTATACTATAGATATGTGGTTCTATATAAAGAAATAAAATAAGTAACACCATAAGTCACTGAAACAGTAATAGGAACAACAACAGTTACTAATTAGTCTCATAAACTAAACTATACATTCCTACATACTGAACAACAGATATAACGCATCATAGCAATTCTACCATTAACAATCATGCTTCCTTACTAGCAACAAACAGGTTGCTTCCTATTACCATCTCAGGGAGTTTTTCCTTGCCACCGTCGCCCTCGGCTTGCTCATCAGGGACAATCCAATCTAATCTTGATTCACACACATTGCATAAAAACTTACTTCTTTTTATTGTGTAAAGCTGCTTTGCGACAATGTCAATTGTTAAAAGCGCTATATAAATAAAATTGACTTGACTTGACTTAACAAACAGCAGGTGGCTAGATTTACAGTAAAGTGCCATCCTCCCAACATATTCAGTAAATAAAAGTAATAATACTTACAATATTTACACGCACAAATCCACCAAACAAGATTAACTGCATAAAAAACAGTTAAAGTGCTGGTTTCCTTCTACACGTTGCTACACCAAACAACAAAAACTACTTCTGGGTTAGAACGCGATAGAACGTCAGAAAACATCTAATAAAGGTCTATTGGCGCCCCCTACTGGACTGACGCACACTTTGCTTTACAACAGTCTATGTGTGATAAGTAAATGTGTTTGTGCATGTTTGTGTATGGTGCAGGGTTTCAGCTCTGGGTCAGAGGTGAATCAAATTTTAATGATTCGGGGTTAATTTGATTAACTGATTTACAGTTTATAGCATACACTTTTTATACCGTATAGCACGATTGAGTGTATCTTACCAATCCTGTTTATCCCCGGGTGACAATGATAATACAAAATCGGGTATTTACCAATTATTAGCAAGGTAACGTAAGATCTGGGAAATTGTTTGAACTTTAAAATACATGAACAAAACGGGCTTTATAAAGAAACCAGAATTTATTTAACTAATCTACAATACATGAAACTACGCTACCTAAACAGACATACACAAAGACAGTAAAGACAGTTCAGAGGGTAAAAGTTAATGGAGCTTTCTAGTACTGTGTACAGTCGTGGCCAAAAGTTTTGAGAATTACATAAAAGTTTTTATAATAGCAATTTGCATATACTCCAGAATGTTATGACGGGTGATCAGATGAATCGCATAGTCCTTCTTTGCCATGAAAATTAACTTAATCCCGAAAAAAAACTTTCCACTGCATTTCATTGCTGTCATTAAAGGACCTGCTGAGATCATTTCAGTAATCGTCTTGTTAACTCAGATGAAAATGTTGACGAGCACAAGGCTGGAGATCATTATGTCAGGCTGATTGGGTTAGAATGGCAGACTTGACATGTTAAAAGGAGGGTGATGCTTGAAATCATTGTTCTTTCATTGTTAACCATGGTGACCTGCAAAGGAACACGTGCAGCCATCATTGCGTTGCATAAAAATGGCTTCACAGGCAAGAATATTGTGGCTACTAAGATTGCACCTAAATCAACAATTTATAGGATCATCAACAACTTCAAGGAAAGAGGTTCAATTCTTGTTAAGAAGGCTTCAGGGCATCCAAGAAAGTCCAGCAAGCGCCAGGATCGTCTCCTAAAGAGGATTCAGCTGCGGGATCGGAGTGCCACCAGTGCAGAGATTGCTCAGGAATGGCAGCAGGCAGGTGTGAGCTCATCTGCACGCACAGTGAGGCGATGACTTTTGGAAGATAGCGTGGTGTCAAGAAGGGCAGCAAAGAAGCCACCTCTCTCCAAAAAACCCATCAGGGACAGATTGATCTTCTGCAAAAAGTATGGCGAATGGACTGCTGAGGACTGGGGCAAAGTCATATTCTCGGATGAAGTCTCTTTCTGATTGTTTGGGGCATCTGGAAAAAGGCTTGTCCGGAGAAGAAAAGGTGACGCTACCATCAGTCCTGTGTCATGCCAACAGTAAAGCATCCTGAGACYATTCATGTGTGGGGTTGCTTCTCATCCAAGGGAGTGAGCTCACTCACAATTTTGCCCAAAAACACAGCCATGAATAAAGAATGGTACCAAAACACCCTCCAACAGCAACTTCTTCCAACAATCCAACAACTGTTTGGTGAAGAACAATGCATTTTCCAGCACGATAGAGCACCGTGCCATAAGGCAAAAGTAATAACCAAGTGGCTCGGGGACCAAAACGTTGAAATTTTTGGTCCATGCCCTGGAAACTCCCCAGATCTTAATCCCATTAAGAACTTGCGGTCAATCCTCAAGAGGCGGGTGGACAAACAAAAACCCACTAATTCTGACAAACTCCAAGAAGTGATKATGAAAGAATGGGTTGCTATCAGTCAGGATTTGGCCCAGAAGTTGATTGAGAGCAGCCCAGTCGAATTGCAGAGGTYCTGAAAAAGAAGCGCCAACACTGCAAATACTGACTCTTTGCATAAATGTCATGTGATTGTCGATAAAAGCATTTGAAACATATGCTTTTCAAGTGCTTGTAATTATATTTCAGTACATCACAGAAACAACTGAAACAAAGATCTAAAAGCAGTTTAGCAGCAAACTTTGTGAAAACTAATATTTGTGTCATTCTCAAAACTTTTGGCCACGACTGTACTAAACCAGAGAAATTCACAAGAGCAGAGCCTTGGGTTTAATCTTATTGTTTAGTTTGAATCGCGCACCACTTTTCAGCAAGGTATGAAGCTTTGTTTTACTTGTGTTACATGAGAGTTGTTCTTGTCTCGTYGTTTCCTAGCGAAAGGAATCACAGAGTTGCTGATTGGTTGGGACGACTGCATCTCTGATGGCTATCAGTACCAGGGGAAGCTTCCCCTCCCCTCTGTCCCAATCCTTCTGATTGGTGGAGACATACTTCTTTAGTCTGCTCGTTTGACTTGTCCTGCGGAGATGGGGTAATGGCTTATGTGAAGCTTAGCTTGTATGCCCAGGAAATTTTTTTTTTTTCCCCCGATTTTTCTCCCTAATTTAGTTGTGTCCAATTTCTCCCCGTCACTAGGGGGCTCCCACATTAAGGCTACTACTACCATTCAGCTGGGAGGGCCGAAGACTAAGTACCTCTCAACCCTCCCCTCTGAGAGAGCTCGGCCAATCAGCTCTCTCTAGACCTCTGGCTGTGAGAGGTTACAGCATCACCCGGGATTCGAACTGGCGATCTCCGGATGATAAGGCGAGCACTTTACCACTGTGCCACTCAGTGGTACTTTCCACACTTCCTGCATGACCTCGGCGGTGAAGTGGGTTCCTCGGTCAGAGTTGACCTGGCAGTCCAAATCTTGAGAAAATGTTGTTCATCAACAAGCGGACAGTTATCTCTGCTGTGTCATTGCGAGCTGGGGGACACTCTACCCACTTTGTAAATTCACAAACCACGATGAGGAAGTACTTGTGCTGATCGCGGCAGAGGTCCTACCCAATCGATTTGTAGGTCTGACCATGGGAAGCTGCCACGTCTTGCTGCATGCCAGGCCAATAGTGGGCGTATGTTAGCACCACCCCCTTTTGGCCATGAGGGACTACAAGCTTTGGTGTAGGGTTTCAGGGACAAATGTGAGAACTCCATCTCTGAGATGCAACATGTGCTTGATGTCGAGAAGTCGGAGGAGGTCATGGGAATCAGCAAGGTCAAACGTGAAGATGGGGTGGGATGCCCCATTCTCCATAAAGTACTTATGTACTGCTCCTTCTTCTTCCACTGGGCATCTCCCGCCGAAAGAAATTATGGCATTGATTGGAGATTGTGAGCTCTTGACCATCGAGCTAGCCCTGGAGGAGTGGAGATACTGGCTAGAGGGAACGGAGGGCACATTCCTAGTTTGAACCGACCACAAGAATCTTGAATACCCAAGAGGCTCATACCCAAGAGGCTCAGATTCAATTTCACCCTCTCCTATCAACCAGTGTCAAAGAACTGCAACACTATTCTGCCTCCCCCCTGCTTGCTCGCCGTGGCCGAGCTTAACATCAAGACTAAAGTCAAGCAAGCTCTTCCTCATGAGCCCAGGCCAAATAACACAACCCCTAATCACCTCTTTGTTCCCCTCTCTCTGCTCTCTCAAGTCCTGGAATGAGCGCACAGCTCCAAGCTCTCTTGTCACCCCGGCTCAGCTCAAACCCTGTCGCAAGTCCAGCAGTGTTTTAGGTGGCCCACACTCAGATTAGTTTTATTTTTATAACATAGTAAAGCTATAATGCTTATGATGTTAAAATGTCAAAATGTTAACATTTTATATTTTTGGAAAGCTATTTGCACAATTGCTTTATTTTCAAAATAAAATTTTTATTTGTCACATATACAGTCATACACAGTACGATATGCAGTAAAATGCTTATATGACCGCCTGTGAAATGAAAAGATTAAAATAAAAAATAAATTATGGAACAAAATAAGAATAATAGAATATAGAGAAATGTATCTATAAAAAAACATAGCTATTGAAAATAGAAAATATAGAAAATATAACTTGGGTATACCATATAGTAATTTGAAATATAGAAAACTATAGAAAAACTATAAGATTTTTGCTGTAAACTGTGTTGTAAATATAAATATGCACATTATGTACATTGAGGGGAAAAAATGGATTGTAGTAGAGTTAAATAGGAATGTCCACAGTGTGTGCAAATGTGTATAAATGTGCACATGTCCATGATGGGCAATGTGCAAAAATGAAATGTAATAGAAATGTGGATGGGTGTAAATGTACTTGAGTGTGTGTTAGAAGAGTGTGTGAGACGGTGCCTTAATGTGCTGATGTCCAGAAATGTCCAGGGTGGGTGTAAAAGTATGCGTTTGCCGATGTGCAGTCATTGTTAATGTCCATAAACATGCAATGTGAAAAAATGCAAAAATTTAAAAATGGTAGTCCTATGTGCAAAATACAACAATGGAAAGATGGTTGGTCCCATGTTGCCTTCTGACTGAGAGACTGTATCGCCTGCGGGAAGAAGCTTCTCCTCAGTCACTCTGTGTTGGCCTTCAGGGAGTGGAAGTGCTTTCCTGACCCGTCTGAAGTCTCTCAAGCTTCTGAGGTGATGCCGGGCCTTTTTCTCCACAGTGTTGATGTGACAGGACCATGACAGGTCCCGCGTAATCTGCACATGGGCTGAGTCCCAGGTGCTCGATCCTGTTGGTGGGTGTGGAGGGGATTATTGAGTTGAACGCTGAACTGTAGTCAATAAACAGCATTTTAACATAATTCCCCTTTCTAGTGTCCAGGTGAGTGAGTGATGTGTGAAGGAGATGGCATCATCAGTTGACCACTTTGGATGGTAAGCAAACTGTAAGGGGTCAAGTGTGTCAGGAAATAAAGAGATGACAAAGTCTCTGACCAGCTGCTCAAAGCACTTGTTTTGGTTACAGGTGAGGGTTACAGATCGATAGCCTCGCATAAGGCAGTGTCCCTGTCTGCTTGAGGCGGAATATAAAAGGCTTCCTAAGGAAGATAAAAAGGATTTGATGGACAGTAGTTCCAGGTTGGGTTTGCCGGAGCATGTGAGAGAAACAACGCTCACCCTGTTGCACCAGTTGTTCACCATTAAACACATGCCGCATCCCCTTGACTTCCCCAAGTCCCGTGTTCTGTCCATGTGATGAACCGAGAAGAACTCAGCCAGTTGGAGGGCGTGGTCCACCACGGCTGGGTTCAGCTATGTCTCGGTGAAGCAGAGGAGACTGCAGTCCCGAATGTCTCTCTGGAACTTTCTCCTGGCCCTAAGGTTGTCAGGCTTGTTCTCCAGTGACTGGACGTTCGCAAACAGGATGCTAGGCAGTGGTGTGCGGTGTGCAGCCTGAGCTCTCAGCCTGAACTCTCACCCCTGTTTCTAACTCTGGCTCGTTTCCCTTGGGGCCGCCACTTTGGGTCACGTCCTTTGTTCTCCTTCAGGATCTCACTTGGCCAACATACAGATGGTAGACATGCGGTTTTCTACTTTTACCGCCACACTTCACGGCGACGGTATGGCTTTTACCACTGAGTGGCGCTATATAACTATAGACTGACACCCCGGGCCTTAGTTAATTCTCTCAAGGATTAATAAGCCGCAGCTGCACGTAGTACTGGATAAAATCAAGTGCAACATTGGAGGTAAACAAATTCATAATCACAGTACTAAAATTACAGTACAAATGTAGAATTAAAATTAAATCTTAATAGGATCGATTTAAGCAAAGGATAACACAGTGAGCCTTTGGATTTTATCAGGTGTAATTAAAAAAGCTTTCTTTCTTTCAAAAAAGGGTTTTTTGTCCTCTTGTATTTTGTGTTTTTAAATTTGTAGTAGACTTATTAAATGAAATAAATGAAAGTAAATGACCATAAAATTAAAACATTGTCAGGACGTGCTACTGCGTCAGCAGATGTCTGTCAATCAGCCCCGCTTGTRTTTTTGAATTATTATAAGAATCACTATCAGCTTGGTCATATTTTGGCATAAACATACAAAAATGCAGTGCACTAAAGCAAAACAATATGTACTGTATATTAGTAACATTTCTGGCACTTACTATGGCAACAATTCCTATGGTTATAACCTCGCTATGGTTCTGTATGCTACTGTATTCACTGGAAAATTTATGCAACAAGTTGATTAGCCTAGCTTAATAGTGCATAGTGTCATGGAAAGTGCTAATATTTTGTCAAATGTCCCAACTCACTAGAGAAGGTGGAGTGTGTGAAACTGAAACTGTTCTAGACATCAAAGCAAGGCAAACTGCAGCTCGATGGGAGTCGTACAAAACTGCACAAAACGTTTGCTGCAAGAGGTGTCAAGAGGAAATGACACCAAGAGCACATCTTCCTGACATTGCTGTGGAAAATGAAGCAGCAAACATGTGCAATGCTACAGGCAGCAAATCTGATGTTATCAAAGATATTCTTAGATGGCCTAGAGACCCAAGATGTTCTCTAACCGCAGACACACCCTGCACCTTAAAAACATCTCTAACACCTAGAAATAGAGATGTCACCAAACTTCACAAGAAAGTGTTTGTAAGACAAAAGATGATGTTATATATTCGGCTGATCTTGCAAAAACTATTTAGAGCAATAGACAGCATCTCAGCTCATCAGTAATTATCTTATAAGGTTAGAACCTGCTAATTGGCTAGTAGGGTCATGCTATTAGAATGTGAGTCAGAGAACCGGGGTATAAATGGAGTTCTGTTGTACTACGATGTTGTTCTTAGGCATTTGTTGATTTGAGTTCACAAGACTTTGTGTTCTTTATTTTTCTTTTGAACCATTTTGCTTAGTTATCCTTACTTATCATACGAGATATTCCAGAATTAATGGAAAATTTTGGCAGCGGAACATTTAAAAAATTTAACCTTTATCATTTTATGTTTTGTATTAAAGTAAAAAAGTAATAAACATCAATGGTACACTTTTTATGAGAATTTATTTGTTGTGCTCTGCTTGGCGCAACCCTCTTACAAATACTCAGGAACCTAAAAAAAAGTATATTTTAAAATATTGCTCAATAAATCTTTTACTCATAAGTAAAGATAGTCACTTTCACATTGAATTCTCATTTAATTTTGGATAAGACTTACCTTATATTAATTTAAACAACGTTTGAAATGTATCATTCTCAACCTTTTTGTAATCACATTTATTTTTACTCATAGTATTTATTTTTAAATATTTGCTCAAACCCATTATTCATGTAATCATTACAATTTTATTAAATGACTATCTTTCGGTAAACTATCACGAGATTGGAAAAGCATTTAAGATTATTATATTATATGTTATTATTGTTATAATGTTCATGTTTAATTTTTGTGGCTGGCCAGAGGATCCCATATCTCTCTTCTGATGGCCACTACACGCAATTTTGGAACAGCAATAGCCTAAACTGTATGTCTTCGGACTGTGGGAGGAAACCAGGGTACCCAAAGGAAACCCCCACAAGCATATGGTAAACATGCAAACCCCATGGCGGGAATCAATCCCRGACCTTGGAGGTGCAAGGCAACAGTGTTAACCACTAAACCACTGTGCCACCATATGCATACTGTAGAGCTGTGCAAAAGTCTTACACATATTATTTTTTGTTGCTCATTTGATGCTCATGTACAACATGGGTATCCTTTGTAACGCAAAGTGCATGACTCCACAAGACCTCTTGGGCTGTGCTGTGGTGTCTGGCACCATGACATTGGCAGGAGATCCATTGGGTTCCTGTGGGTTGCAAGGTGGGGACTCTGTGGATCAAACTGATTTGTCCGGCCTTGGGCTCTTTTCCTGCTGGTCCTTGTGTGCAACAGGCTGTGGTACATTGGGTGTTCAGGTGGCCAGTATTTAATTTCTTTGCCGATTTATGCTGCATTGGTCTTTCTGTTGGATAAGACCATTATATTGGTTTTGTATATAACTGATAATCAATGTTAATGATATGGCTGATTGGTGTATAAAGTAAGACAAACCAGCTTAATGTACCAGGAAATGCTCTTTGAAAATCTAACCACATCAGAGAAGTCTCAAAAATCAACACAAAATGCTCTTAGGTTTAGAAATGGTTTGTGGTGATTGGTTTGTAAATGCAGATTCATCAGTCTCCCAGATATCACACTGCTGAAGAAGCCAATAGCAGTGCATACTTGGTTCAGTAAATAATTACAAGCTTGGTTTAGTAGGTAAAGGCAAGGTTGGAAATTGGAAATTAAATTAGATACCAGATAGCACATTGCTGAAGGGCCAATGTTGGGCCAACGGCAGTAGTGCGTATCAGTGGTTGGCTTAACATCATTCTCTCACATGAGTTGGTTCAGTGGATAATGGTGAAGTCTGAAACTGAAAATTAAATCGAACTCATCATCGCCAAAATAAGAAAACTTTTATAACATTTATCTCCAGAAAAATTTGTATTCATTTTATTTGTGTTAAAATGATTACAAACTACAAAAATATCTGGGTATTTTGTTTGTATGCATTTACTTGAGTAAATCATTCGTGATGATAAACTACAAAATAAACACTGAGTACAATCATTTTTTCTCTCAGCAAGGTGGATAAAAGTAAATGCATACAAACAAAGTACCCATTGCCTCAGACTGTCTTTTATATCAGGTGACTCTGCATATTCCTCATCAGCGTTCACCTCAGTACTTTCACCATCAGCTTGGTCACTGTAGCTCAGCTGTTCTTTATCATCATCATCAACAACAACAACAACAACATCACAGCCTCTTTGGAGAACTGTGACCCTAGTCTGTGTAAAATATTCCTTTTCAACCAGCAGAATGATGAGAAAAACAACCATTTTTCTCCAGATGAGAAACAGTAAATAACCTAGCAAAATTGTCAAAGGATGTTTGCCAACTACCTTAGTAGATATATTTGACATCTGCATAAACATACAAAAATGCAGTGCCCTAAAGCTAAACTAAACTATAAAGCTAAACAATCTGTACTGTATTTTAGCTTTTAACGTTTCTGACACTTACTATGGCTCCATATGCTGCTTTATTCACTGGCAACAGGTCGATTAGCCTAGCATAATAGTGCATAGATAAACACCTTTCTCACCACATTACAGCAAAACTACTAACTGCTTGCCACCACAAATTCTCAACACTCTTAAATCTTACTCAAAAGGTATTTAAATCTCATTTGGAGGAATATTAACCCAYCTGTAGTTTGGAGCATAGAGGCACAAATATTTAGCTTGTGTTTAGCTTGGCTGACTTAATCAACAGCACCTGGTCTCTGTGGGATTTTAGGTTCCTGTCTAGTGATAAACGCCATCTAGTGACCTGTATGACAGTGTTCACAGTTGAGCATAAAGTACAATGAATTCAACATTTACTGCTGCACAAAGCTAAAGCAATGAAATTATTTTATTGGAAATGAAATTATATTCAGTTTTTATCCTTGCCATTATCTCTGAACCAGTGTTGGGCCAACCTATCTTTGGCCCCACCAACAAGCCAACAGTGGGMCCATGGACAAAATGACGTTGGGACAACACAGATGCCAACATGGGCCCATGGGGGCATCTCTGGACAGCTTTCAGATACTGGAGTTTTTATATTTTGTGTCGGTACCACATATAGGCAGAGAAGGCACATGGCAAATACATACGTGGACAAAATTGTTGGTACCCTTCGGTCAATGAAAGAAAAACTCACAATGGYCACAGAAATAACTTTAATCTGACAAAGTAATAATAAATAAGAATTCTATGAATGTTAACCAATGAAAGTCAGACATTGCTTTTCAACCATGCTTCAACCTAACTATTTAAAAAAAAATTACTCATGGAACAGGGCTGGACAAAAATGATGGTACCCCTAATTTAATAGTTTGTTGCACAACCTTTTGAGGCAATCACTGCAATCAAACAGTGGGCCCATGGACAAAATGACGTTGGGACAACACAGATGCCAATTCCTGTAACTGTCAATGAGACTTCTTCACCTCTCTGCAGGTATTTTGGCCCACTCCTCATGAGCAAGCCAGTTGTTTCCGGTTTGAAGGGTGCCTTTTCCAGACAACATGTTTCAGCTCCTGGCCAGCACATTTCTCTCTAGAATCCCTTGATAGTCTTGAGATTTCATTGTACCCTGCACAGATTCAAGACACCCTATGCCAGATGCAGCAAAGCAGCCCCAGAACATAACAGAGCCTCCTCCATGTTTCACAGTAGGGACAGTGTTCTTTTCTTCATGTGCTTCATTTTTCCGTCTGTGAACATAGAGCTGATGTGCCTTGGCAAAAAGTTCCATTTTTGTCTCCTCTGTCCATAGGACATTCTCCCAGAAGCTTTGTGGCTTTTCAACATGTAGTTTGGCATATTCCAGTCTGACTTTTTATGATTTGTTTTCAACAATGGTGTCCTCCTTGGTTGTCTCCCATGTAGTCCACTTTGGCTGAAGCAACGACGGATGGTGCGATCTGACACTGATGTTCCTTGAGCATGAAGTTCACCTTGGATCTCTTTAGAAGTCTTTCTGGGCTCTTTTTTTACCATTGGGATTATCCGTCTCTTTGATTTGTCATAAACTTTCCTCCTGCGGCCACGTCAGGGGAGGTTGGCTACAGTCCCATGGATCTTAAATTTCTGAATAATATGTGCAACTGTAGTCACAGGAACATCTAGCTGCTTGGARATGGTCTTATAGCCTTTACCTTTAACATGCTTGTCTATAATTTTCTTTCGAATCTCCTGAGACAACTCTTTCCTTCGCTTCCTCTGGTCCATGTTGAGTGTGGTACATACCATGGCACCAAACAACACAGTGACKACCTGGAGCCCTATATATAGGCCCACTGACTGATTACAAGATTGTAGACACCTGGGATGCTAATTAGTGGACACACCTTGAATTAACATGTCCCTTTGGTCACATTATTTTCAGTATTTTCTAGGGGTACCATCATTTTTGTCCAGGCCTGTTCCATGAGTTTATTTTTTTAAATAATTCTGTTGAAGCATGGTTGAAAAGCAATGTCTGACTTTCATCGGTTAACATTCATAGAATTCTTATTTATTATTACTTTTGTCAGATTAAAGTTATTTCTGTGACCATTGTTAGTTTTTCTTTCATTGACCGAAGGGTACCAACAATTTTGTCCACATGTGTAACACATACACCTCTCCAGCAATGGCACAAACACAAAACAAAATGAAAAGACAAAACTCAGAGACAGAGCGACCATATCTCTCTACTAGTGATGGGTCGTTCATGAATGATTCGTTCTTTTTGAATGGGTCTTTAACGTAACTCAAAAGAACAAGTAGCCTCGGAGAGTAATTTGTGATTTTCTACTGGGCGCGCATGCGCAAATCATCGCAAAACCTCTATAGGTTATGTACAGGAAACAGAATTGAACGGTCCACAATGACTCTTCTAGTCTGAGTCGTTTGTTCTTTTGTCATGTGACTCCCATAGATGCTATGCAGTGCAGTACACAGGTAACAGAATTGAACAGTTCTTTTTTTAATGACTCTTCTAGTCCGAGTCGTTCGTTCTTTTGTCATGTGACTCCCATAGACTCTATGCAGGGTAATAGATTCTAAAAACGAACGACTTGGACCAGAAGATATGATGGTGAGCTGCTCATTCTGTTTATAATTATATGTCCTTATAATAAAACTGCTTTTTGTGCTTATAAACTACTGTTTGTATTATATACGTTTGTATTGTATTATATTGTGTTGTTTTATAAACTTCATTGTAATATTTTTATTATTGGAATTATAGCCAAAATTTGTATAGGTAGATGTGTTGGGGTCTTATTGAAAATTTATTGAAAATGTAACATTTTATTTTATTTCTGATCGAAAGAACAAAATGAACAAAATGACTAAAAAAAAAAGATTTGCCGAACACAACTGAGTGCTACAGCAGCTTAAACAACCTCATACATGAAAAGATCAAAAAGAAAATAGAATCATAGTAAAGTAAAGTAAAGCCTTTATTTTGTCACATAAACATTACAGTGAGGATCACATTGGCAAACATGTCAATAATCAAACTAAAACATGTCTGTCAGGCCACACTTACCTGAATAACAGAAATAAATAGAACATAAGGTCTTGCCAGTCGTACACATCATTTTAATATTCAAAACTTTTAAACTAGCCTACATTGCAATGAATTTAACTATTTGAGCCTATACATGTRAAAATAATCCAATTCTACACTTTATCTAAATCAGTCTTGCACACTTAACACATTACTTGTTGTTTAACCTGTCTGTATGATRCACATTCGTCCACCTATTTGTTGTCTGATGTAATACTGTACGTGGGTCCAGTCTAGGTCTCTAAGTCATAGCGGTAAATGTCTAGGTCACTGGGAGCCAAGTCACAGCTCTTGTCAACCTGCTGGCCAGGTAAGCCAGCATGTCAGGCATGTCATCCAGCACGGAAACATCAGCCAACACCTCTTCAGTGGAACCCCCTTGAGATATAGGCACCAACATTTGGGTCCCAGGTCCAAAAAGGGCGAAGGTTTGTGACATGAAAAATGTATTCACATTCATTAACTTTTAATTCACTTCAGACAGCTTTTGTGCTATACGATAAAGGCCAGCAGAAACAGGTGCTAATTTAGCAGTGAAGTTTGCCTGAGCGTCAAAACAGGGATATTTTTCTTACTATATCCCATATAGGATTTCTTCTATTGATAATTTGTGTTTAAAGGTCACAAGCGGTCGTATAAGCATTTCACTGCATATCGTACTGTGTATGACTGTGTATGTGACAAATAAAATTTTAATTTGACCAGTTCCACAGAATACAAAAATGGCCTATGTCTCTAATCGTAATAACTTTTCCTTTTGGCATGGCTGTCATTTAAAATGGACATATCCTTTTATCTTTTCTCTCTTTTTATTTTAATTAGTTTTTTCTTTCCAGCATTTTTTATGGTCACAAATTCCAAAATGTTAAAAATTATTACATTCTAGRCATTGGAACACTTATTATACTTTATTATAATAATATCTGTATATAAATTATACATTTGTGGAAAAAATTAGTAAAATTTCCATTAAAAAAGAGAAAATTTTACTTTAAATGTTGGTAGTCAATAGCACAAGACAATTCCACCGCTTTTTCCTCGGTGTCACAACTGTGTGCGGATGATGCATAGATACAGAGGCGGATGTTCAGCAACAATGTTCTTTTATTAAAGCAAAAGGGTCAGGGAACAAAACAAACTAAAATACTTTATATCAAACGAAACCAAAACACGTTCAAGTTCAAGTTCAAGTAGGCTTTTATTGTCATTCCAACCATATACAGTTAGTACACAGTGAAACGAAACAACGTTCCTCCAGGACCAGGGTGCTACATACATGTAACAACATAAATTTACAATATAAATTTTACATTTTAAGTTACTCTAAAGAACTATCA
>QMIH01000256.1:326545-344908 GCA_003987875.1 Clarias batrachus | reverse complement strand
TGGCTTGCGGATAAAAACTGTTTCTCAGTCTGGATGTGAGTGCCCGAATGCTTCGGTACCTTTTTCCAGATGGCAGGAGGGTGAAGAGTGTGTGTGAGGGGTGTGTCCGGTCAGCCACAATGCTGGTGGCTTTGCGGATGCAGCGTGTGGTGTAAAGGTCTTCGATAGAAGGGAGAGAGACCCCGATGATCTTCTCAGCTGTCCTCACTATCCGCTGTAGGGTCTTGCGGTCTGACATGGTACAATTCCCAAACCAGACAGTGATGCATCCACATAAGACGTATCCACATAACTAAACCACATACCTAATCAAGGTGACAAATGCTAGACAACTCAACATGACTAAACCAAACTATTTATAATAAAACCAATGACCAACTCGGTTCAGGTGCGCGCCCATGTCACCTGACCGAGTTGCACTCTGGGAACTGAAGTTTAAACTAAACAGAACTACAAAACAAGAAGTCTTTGGGCGCTTTGGCACCCTCTAGGGGTTATCCCTGACACTCGGTATGAAAACAAGTAATACAGTACTAAGGATAGCATCCCAATACTGACACTTTAAAAAATCTTCTTATGCACACAAAAATAAAATATCTCTGAATCCAAAAGTTGCATTTTAAAGCCTTACCACCAGTATGAAAAACTATTAAATGTCAGACCCATGGCAGAGCTGGCACAAAATTCCAACACTCAGAACTCAAAACTGCCTACARAAAAGRCCGGAAAACGGTTACGCCATTCACCAACTCCCCTGAGCAGAATCCMCCCATCCCAACCCCTGTTTATTGTGCACCTGCAGGCACACTAAGTCATACTAAACCCTGTATTCAAAATTATTGACACAGCAGTATTTCTTACTGTGTTTGTACCTTTACCCAATTCCCCTTAGAAGCCCACCTGACTACTAATGCACCTGCAGACACACCTCACACACATACACCATACAATCGTACTAAGCCTTATATTCAATATGTGATTAACGTACCTGTATTTCTTACTCTGTGCCTGTTTTCCCAGACTTACAATACAGGCCCATGTGATTAAACTTCTCCATATCTCTTAACCTCATACCCCTCCCCAGTTTCTGATTTCAGTTCACCCTGCCGGGGGGTAACGCCTGCAGTCTCTCTGCGTCTCCTTGCTTCTGCTCCAACTTGTCTTGCTCTTTTGTGAAACAGTTTTTCATGTTTTTCATCAGGTTTGTTCTATTAACACAATAATCTGTTGACTTTTGACTTGTGACACTAACCATCAGCACCTTTTCATCCGCATGCCTTAGTACTACATTTCTCTAAGCCAATGRGGAGCATTGCAAGAAGATTGTTGGAAAAAAATGTTCAAAAAACTATTTAGAAAATAATAAAAATTAAGTTAATAGCATCTTTACTGAATATTATGAATATTCATTCATTTAAAGATTAAGTTTCAAATTAAACCATCAAGATGGAAAGTACTTTGGTATACTTTTGTATATTTAAAATTATCTATTTATTTATTTATTTATTTACAGGCCGGTAACTCTAAATTAAGAGGTAGATTTTAGTCTTGCCTACCTGGGATGGTCTTCATTAAGCCAGTTTCATCACGCTGCTTGAGGAATTTGATGGAACCTTATTTTTTGGTTGTTTGGATACATTATAAAAACAGAAACAATAAAATAAAATAAAAAACGAAATATCCACTACTTCATCTATCAGTCACATCCTTTCATCTTTTCTCTCTTGTAATATTTTTTTTACTTGTTCTAGTTTATTATAATTACATCTTTTATATACATGAAAGTTTTATAACCTTATTAAAAATAAAACTATACAAATAATGTAAATGATTAATTTACGTAAATGTAAACTTATGCTCACTGTAACAAAAGTTTGACTTTAACCTCCTTTAAATTTAATTGTAGACATCTCAGGTAGACTGGAAACAGTTATTTTATTATAGAAATTTTTATTAAAAAGCAAAAACATAGTTATAWAATACTGGACATAAGAAAGACAGAAAAAGAGAGAGAACAGTGAACAAGTAGGATATCCAATATCAAGGCCAAACAAAACAAAACAAACAAACAAAAAAATCTTTTATAAAACATACTGTTAAAATAACATAGTATTATCACTAAATATCTAGATAATGTCTGCCTCTTATAAAACTTTTTATAATAGAAATCACTGTCAGATAGATTCACAGTTCCACAGTTCCTGGTTCACAGTATTTTTTTCCACTTTAATGTCATTAGTTTAATTAGCACTAATTAAGCCCCGGGATCCACATTATCTTTCATTGCGTCTATCTTATCTACCTTTTAAATGATATAGCATGGGGGTTGGGGTTTTTCTCTATTTATTGTCATCCATTGTAATATTACATCCATTTGTTTTCACAGTATCTTTGCATTGCACAAGTCTAATTTCCATGTTGTTATCCCAAGTATTTTCATGTTGTTTTCTCAGTTTTTCCCAGTGATTTCCAGTGATTTCCAGGGTTTGAGTTCTCATTAAGTAAAGCTGCCTAATGTTCTGCCACATTCCTCATTTTTGTTGATACCTGGTTGCTTATTTAATTACAAAATTGTTAGTTCTGAATTTTCTGGTCATATCAGCACGATATGGTCTGTTGGATCAACAAGAGTCTGTCCTTCAAAGGAAACCCATGACAGTGAGGTTAGCAGTAGGTAATGACAGCTGTGGCAGCCACTAGCGGAAGCACCAGTCACATATAAATGTCAACTTTTTTTCTTTAGCACATCATCAATACAAAAGGAACAAAGACAAAAGGAATAAAAAACTTAACAAAATTCTATATACTATATTTACTGGCAAGATCTTAATTTGCTTGTCATTAAGACGTTTTATGAAGTCTAACGGAACGGAAATCCTGATACGTATATAAAATAAATCACAGTTTTAGCCATGAATAGTAAAACATCTTAGTTTCATCAATATGTATTAATCAGTATACTAACAAAACTATTTTTCTCATTAAAAGTCCAAGAAAATTACATCTTACAAATTATATGTGATTATGATGGATTTTCAGGAATCTTCAGTGTATAACAAGCAGATGTCATTTTCACAGACAGTCACGGCATTGAATGTCCGGATGAGAAATGCAGTTTTCAACTCTGGAACTAAATATCAAAACAACACAGTCACATTTACAGTAGAAATATACTGAACAAAAATATAAATGCAACACTTTTGTTTTTGCTCCCATTTTTTTATGAGATGAACAGTTGCCACACCAACAGTGGTCACAGCAGATAGAGACTGGTCCCCAGACTAACCACCCCCCCACCCCCACCCCCAATAAAGTCTATCTCGGGAAAGGCGAAGTGCTCACTATCACAGATTTTGACAGATATGTGAACAATATTTGAGAGATGGTTGTTTTTTTGTATGTAGAAAATTTTTCCAATCTTTGCGTTCATCTCATAAAAATGGGAGCAAAAACAAAAGTGTTGCATTTATATTTTTGTTCAGTATATTAAACATAGCCAAAATCTCACAATATTGCAGCATACTTACTAAGGAACTTCTCTGCAGTTGTAAGCAATCTTTGCATTCAAAATGCTTTTTAGATCGTTGAATGACGGATTATTGCATGTAGTCCTGTTAACATAAAGTAWGATAAATTTAGCAGAAGGGCATTATTCTCATAGAACTAATCCACAGCAGGGTTACATGTATAGTAATAACATCGCATAGTTGACAAAAGATCACATACACCTTGGTTAAAGATATTCTATATTAGGTCACCATAATATATTTCCTCTGACAAGTCAGTTAGGCCATCTACTTTAATAACGTTAGAGGTCATTTTAATTGTAGTGGGTCAAACGTTTACATACACCAAGTTTACTGCATGTTTAAATGATCTGAAAACAGTCTTCTGATTGGCCAGCTGTCAGAATTAGGAGTTAATTGGGAGTGCATCATTTGCTGGAGGTGGTGAACAATCCTGTAAATTTCGCAAGCTTCTCTTTACATTTCAACTTATACAATTTTAGAATATCAGCGTTGTTGACTTACAGGTTCTGAGGTTAAATCCCAAATAGTGTTAAAAGAAAAGCTAGTGCGTGGGTGTAATCACCACGTAGCACCCTTAGGAGTTAGAGACTGATTTGGCTGTGATACATGTAGTTAAATGTCGAAGTGCTGTTACTTTTGATTATCACCACTCGTGGAATGCCTCTCACCAATCTGATTACTTGGTCGGAAGTAACTGTTGTATAATGTAAGTTAGGGTTTCCTCATTCATATTTTTGAGTTGCTGTAATTTCGAAAACACTAAAAGTTGTTGGAGACCAATAATTTGATCCTACTGAAAGATATTAACATTTTTTGATTAGCACAGAATATGTGTCTAACATTGGCTGTTTAAGAAATGAGAAGTTACTCACAGCATCAGTTAGGCTTAAATAAATTGTACATATTAATCAACTATTCAGTCCAATATATTTGCTTTTTTCAATCCAAATTGTGACTTTTTGGGCCAGGCAGTGTATATTTTCATTTGTTTAAGTCCACCAAAATGCATCCATGCAATGTGAGTAACGCAGGTTTTCTGTTCCAGTACTTACGTGTCTGTGTTTTTGGTGACAAGCAGTATAGTCAAACTCTTCACTTTATCTGGATTAAGGTTCTTCACTTCTACACTTCCAAAGATGCTTAAGAAAACAAACATATAAAAAATGTATTATTATAAAAGTATTGATTGATCAATATTGCAGTCATAAGCCAAAAGAGAGTTGGCGTTCTTAAAAATATGTTACAGAAGAAGCAAAAATGCAAGCAAAATGTTTAAGGTAGAAGAACTCTACATTGTGCCTTAAATGATTAAACAATCATTTTTTGTCACACTTTAATGTTTCAGATCATCAAACTAATTCAACTATTAGTCGATAATAACACAAGTAAACTTGCATTAAAAAAAACTTTTTACTTTAAAAATGCAGTTTTTATTATTAAGGGAAAACAAAATCCAAAACAGAGCCCTGTGTGAAAAAGTGTTTGCCGTCCTGTAAAAAGATATCATAACTCTGGTTTATTACACATATTTTATAAATATGTAAAAATGTTTACTTGTAAAAATAAAAAAATGTATGTATAGTACCTTGAGGTGCTGAAGGGGGTGTCCAGTGATCCATTTAACATTGCAGACACATTCCCACAAGCAGTGGTGGCAAACTATAAAGAAATGTAGGAATTATTCAGGGTTCCTTTATGTGAGTAAAGTTTTACTTGTCATGTACGGTAGTATAAATAATATCACCTGCACAATGTGCTTCTTTTATGTGCCTGGAATATTACCAATAGTGAGCAGTAACAAAGTCTCACAAATCAGGAATTTTCAGGAAAACTGGAATTTTGCAAGACATTTGCCTCGGCATAAGAAGCATTTTTTTCATTTTGTTAAAGATATAACGGAACATAACGCAACATAACTCCATGAGTCCAAGAAGAAAAGAGAGCCGCTTTCAGTTTCATGTTCAAAGAAGCCGGTGTCAAGAAAAACATGATGTTTAATGTCTATTTATGTCATATTTTAAATCATTTAAATTGCTTTTCTAAACATTTTGATTGTTTCTATAAACAAACATATGATTATAATGTTGGAAATTGATAACATTGATAATATTTTTGGATGGCTGGAACGGATTATCTGCATTTTCCTATGGAAAAATACATTTCACAATACGAAATTCCGCCTTAAGAACTCTCCTCAGGAACGTGTTAAATTCACACTTACCACTGTTTATGTAATCTATTACTGTTCTTATGAACTTTTTTAAATGTATTTGTACTTTACTAAGTATGTCCACTGTTCATGTTGACTCACTACATTTCAGTAAAATATCATACTTTCTACTCCAAAATTATGTTATCTATGTTATACCTGTTTTTACTTCTTACTTAAAATTTGCAGAAAAACAGTCATTTAAAGCCCATCAACAGTTATTAGTTTACAGATTATGCTTTATTTTGGCTAGTTTACTTTGACCTGTTGATTGCACTCATTAGATGCATCAAATGTCTTCTCTCATTGCCTGTCTCATTCACACACAAGTTCTTCTTAGAAGAATTCTCTCACAAATCTGTAAAAAAAGGTAAAAGTACCTAATTTTTGGACTATTTCTCATTTTCTTTGGGAAATCTAATATTAGCTTGCAGCAGCAAAATCTTTTATTGTGTATGTGTTCATTACCATGATTAAGATATATTATGTTATGTCATGATAATCAAACTAAACTTTAAACTCAGTTTTTCGCAATTCCTGACTTTAATACTAGTAAACATTCACTGTCTTAGGTCAGTTGGGATAATTACTTTATTTGAAAAAAGAAAAATTGAGAGAAATATTTATTCCAACTATTTTTTCATTGATCACATTCCCATTTGGTCAAAAGTTGCCCAGTATTGTTATGTTATGTAGTTATGTAGTATTTGATAGCACTGTCTTTAATTTGACTTGGGTCAAATGTTTCGGGTAGCTTTCCATCAGCCTCTGGAATTTATGTCCATTCCTCCTGACAGAACTGGTATCTTCCTTACTCACAAATGCTTTTGCAGTTCTACAAATGTTCTATTGGAATGGGGTTAAGGCATCTCCCACCTCGWCTTTATTGTCACATTTATTTTGCCACAGCTTTGGAAGTATTCTTGAGGTTCATTTTGGAACCCCATTTGTGACCAAGCTTTAACTTCTGTTGTTATTGTTCAATTGGCTGTTGTCTTGAGATGTTGATTCATTACATCCAATTGAGGTTATTCTGTGAAGTGCACCAGTCCCTCCTGGAGCAAAGCACCCCGACAACATGATGCTGCCACCCCCGTGCTTCATGGTTGATTATTAAAGTTATGTAGGCATTACGGCCAAGTAATAAAATTCAGACTACAGAAGATTTCCCCAAACCGCCAGATCCTTGTCCATATGTGCAACTACAAACCTTAATGCTGGATTTTTTGGTGGTTTTATCGGTTTCATTTTACTGTAGCTCTAGAAAATTTTGTACCTGTTTCTTCTAGTGTCTTTACAAGGTTCATTTGCTGTAGGTCTGGGATTAATTAAAACCCTAACCCTAATCCTAACCTGTCTGTAAACAACTACTGGAAAAATCTGTCTCATGAACAGTGTTATATTACACAATGACTGTCCTCAAAAAGTAATCAGTTACATTACTGCGTTACTTTCTGACAACGCTAGTTAGAGTACTTTTCCATAGCACAAAATGAAAACTCCTTTATGCTTCCTCATGTATGTTGTTTTAGTCAAGACCTTTATAATTATTCTACCATCATCACTCAGAAAGATTTGGCCCATAATCTGTTAACTACTTACTCTGTTAACTCCTATTTCACCCACGGGGTTTCGCGCAGTGGCCGTAAGTACGGTTCATCATGATTCACTGCGATTTTTGACGCTGTGATTAGGTTTCCATTGTTCCGCACGTTGGTCCTCGCATAGTCAAACCGCATAGGTGAGGTAGGGGTATAGCAGCAGGAATAACAGAGGGGATGAGTTATTGGGGTCGGGGCTTCTAGGACAACTTCCTTTCACACACACACACACACACACACACACACACACACACACACACACACACACTCTAGTGGATTGGGAAATGACTGGCTCAAGGATTACATAAATTGTCTGTATAACTGATTACATTTTTGAAAAAGTAACTAAGTAACTGAGTACTTGAATGGAGAACCTAACGCGTTAGATTACTAGTTACGTCAAAAAAATAATCCCAGTACTCTACACCCAACACTGGTCATGAATAAAGTAGATGTCCTAACTGACTTGCCTCAACTATAATAATATATAATCTGTTAACATGAAACCTGCGGAGTGGTTATAAAGATTTTACCTAAACCGACTTCAACCACATGCACATTATAAATGTTGTAATATTACAAATATAGGAGAACCTAGAACAAAGCTATTGTTGAATATTATAGCACAAGGGTGGTGTGGGTAAAGCATTTCAATGAGAACAAAGACAATGCTACACTGATCAGAAAGAAACAGTTGTTGGTCTGACGAAACTAATCCATGCTCAGCTGTGTCATCTGCTATCATTTCAATCTGTAATGCAGTTTGAATACAAGTGTCTACATTTGCACGTGTGTCAAGTGTGTCTAAAAGAATCTACACACTGGCAGAAAGGTCTTCCTTTCMCTTTGAAACAAAAGGTATTTCAGTTATTAATAAGTTGGTGTATATTTGCAGCATCAAAAATCTCTGTTTGCTCAGAAAGAAGTGAAATAAGCATACTCACATTAGCAGAAGCCTTAAGCCAGAAAGATTGTACAGGGCTGGTTTTACAATCTGACCAACCAGGACAACCTTCCGTGAAGGTTTCTGTTGATGAAGCACACATTATATTATATAAATATATACATTTTTCACTAATACTAACAATSACTGAAAGCAGTATGGCATGGRCATGAAGCATGCTTTTATTTATTTGYYTCTTTAGCACTATACATTTAAGAAGTTGTGATACCTTTGCTTTCATTTTTGCTGCACCAAGTGAGTCCATTGAACATAAATCCAAGCAGTGTATCCTCCAATGTGACCAGGCAATCTCTGTTTTTAGTAAATGCATGCACTACTGCGTTTGTCTTGCTCCAGAACAGTGTCTGCACAGAAACCAAGAGATATRAAATTACTAAATAAAAAAATGTTGTAATCTATAGTTTTGTAGAATATCCAAGAAATAAACTACAGTTAACATAAACAGGACAAATTTATATTTACCAATATAAAATATTAATGCATTCTGGGACTCTTAAAAATGTAGCTTGGTCTCATCTTTAAAGCAATCCCAGGTAAGACTGATTACAGAGGCTTATACAATGGACACTAGCACAATGGATGCTTATGTTCTTACGATTGCAATCTTAAGATTCCAACATTAGGTCACGTCCAAATCTGAAAAGAACATTTTAAACTCATTTTTGATGAGTATAGCTAACGTTAATCTCTGTGCACATTGGCTGCAGAAGAACTAATAACTCCACTGCGCCAACAGCTAATTGAGCTAATGAAGCTAACCGCTAACAGTGTTAGTAGAGCTTACAACGACATTACAGCATTTTACTGAGGAAAACAGGGCAGAGTATGTTTTACTGTGACATTCTTCATGTGTGATGATGAATGAATGAGCTTTTTTAACCAAATGAACTACGTTCTATTTCTCTACAGAAGSAAAGAAGCAAAATAGGAACAAAGATTTCTCCCTGAATGGGAAAGGAATCTTTTTTTTCATTGAATATGAGGAAGTTGTGCAACTTACGTACTGCAGGAATTGTCAAAAAATGTTCATCAAAAGTTCCCAGAGACAAGAAAAGACTATGAATGGAGCGAAATAAATGTAATAATTTATTTCCTATCTAGTGTAAGTATGTGTTGTTGACGGGAAAATAGTTTGTAGAAACAGTTAAAAAGTTAAAGCTAAAAAATAGCTGAACAGCTTTAATGTAATCAGTGATATTATTTCCAGTCGATGCCCTCGTACATGTCTGTCTTCTTTCTGTTCTCTCAAATTTTGTAAGGTTGAGTATCTTACACCTTGTTTACGATCCTTGTTTGGATGTTCTTCCCTTTTCCTGACACACCAATTGCTGTGGAAAGGATTAAATCTAGACACATCATAGCACATAAAATTTATTCATTGCTCCACATTCCAATCTTTATGCTCCCTCCCAAACTATACGTTTTTTTTTCTCATTATTTATCCTGTATTTTTTTATTTAATTTTTATTTTTATGTACCAACATTCAGCCCAACAAGAGACTCAGACCAAATGGGGCCACAAGTGAATATACTTATGTAATAAAACCAGCATACTTAAGTGTAGGGGAACAACATTCTTACAGTATTACACTTAGCATCATCTTTGACTGAGTTGAATAGGGGATCATACGCCTCAGGAGGAACATCACACGGATCTTTCCCAACGTAGGCCTGCTCAAATATCCCCCAGATTTCCTCACAGTCAAACCTACTAAAAAACAAAAGAGAAAACAAAAGATATTTACACAAAATCTATTCCAGTTTCTTCTGAAAAGGAGACTAGAGAAAAACAAAGTGAATAGTTTCAGTTTCATCAACAATCGTTCTTTCATTATGATAAATGAAAAAAATATTCAGCAAGTGTAAAAGAAACAAAAAACTTTATCAATGGTAAAATGAAAAAAAAAAGGAAAACGAAGGACATTAGGGATGACAAGTCCCAACACAAAATCATATTATCATGATATCTAGGTGCTTATTTGACTAATATTGTGATTCTCCAAGTATCACAATTTTATAAATATCCCGTTTGGATATTATTTATTATTTGATATTATATGTATTCAATATTATTCAATATTTTTAAAAAAATCAGTTTTAGTTACAATTCTAAGAGCGTGCACTTCTTTGGCTTTTAACCTTTTTAACCATTTTAGGTTGTAATAATTAAAAAGTTGTATATATCAGTTCTATTCAGCAGTGTCACGAACTGGTATGGGCGGATGTTATCGCCGTGGGCATAAAGGGCAGGCATAGGCGCAGAGGGTTTGTATCAACATAAAGTCTTTAATAGTGCACAAAACAAACAAACAAAACATAGGGCTCTGGACAAACACACACATACAGTACCCAGTCTCTTTAGACACATACAGGATTCTTTTAACATACACAGACTTTTCTAGACATTTTCAGACCCTTTAAGCATTTCGGAGGTTTCAGGACTGACACGGAAACTAGGGACAAGACAGGAACAGGGACACAGGGGCTAGAGACGGAGCTAGATACTGGACGGGACAGGCTAGAGAGTGGACAAGAACACTAGAGGCGAGACGAGCGAACACTAGAGGAGGCTAAAGGGAGCACACGGGGGCTAAGGTAAACTTAGAAAACACACAACACAGTACACACATAAATACACAAAATAAACCAAGAAGACACACTTACACATTACTCAAATCACAGAACACATCAGAGCCCAGATAAACAAACATAAGTAAAATAAAACATAACCAAAACAAACCATAACCAAAACAAAACAAAACACATGCCCACTGACAGTATTAATGCTCGACCCAGTTTCCCAGAACAATCAGCTATTTATAACACTAATAATGAACTACCTCAGTTCAGGTGAGCACCCGCATCACCTGACCGAGGTGCCTTCTGGGAAACTGAGTCGACTAACAAAAAACTACAAAACAAAAACAAACATGTGCACACAGTGACCTTTGGTGGTAGTCCCTTACAAGCAGCTTCACAACTAGCTAAATTTCCACTGACCACGACGCATCGCTGTCATCACTCACTAATTATTACTTCTAATCAAACTTAGCAAATAATTCACTGCCACTACACGGGATGCCAGTGTGTGAATCGTTTAGAGTGCAGGATTTTAAAGACCTCTGTCATTCTCACATCTCGCACAACCTGTTCACGGGCCGATTCATTGTTCATTGTTCACTGTTCATTTCAGTCCCCCACCCAATCACCCCCCCATCCTCCACACACACCTGACATTCATTCACTAATGATTACCACTGATATTTAAGGAAGCTCAGCCTAACCCAATTCTCTCACATTCTTTTGGATCTATTTCATGTTTACATGTTGCGTATTTTAAATTTTTGGTCTTGCGGATGCACTTTCACTTCCGTATTTGAATTTATCACATGGCTTTGAACTCTCATTTCTGCCTTCTTGAACATGACTCTGCTCAGTGTTTTGGATTTATTCCTGCCCTGATTGATCTCACGGATTTGAACTCTTGCTTCCACCTTTTCGGCCACGGCCGTCACTCCATTTGGATCCAGCCATTGCATGCTGCACATCTGTCTGATCTCCCCAAACTGAATTAATTCATTACATTTTATTACATTTTATTCAAAAGTGGATGGAACCTTCGACACTGGCTGCATGTGCAAGAAATACAATACAATACACAATTCAAACTGCTGACTTTGCTTACATTTTGTGATTTACCCCAAGGTCACGAATTCTGTGTTAATCCGTTTCAGTGAGTAGTTCTTAGGAGTGTGGCGGCATGATAGCAGAGGAGGCATGATTCCTAACACAACAGCATGATTTTCTAGTGTAAAAAGTAAGACCTGCATCAGAAATATCACAGCGTTGTTTCRAAATAACAAGGGTGAACATTTACATCCCCATCCATCACTGATATAGTGCATTAACTGCTTGGTGCATTGATGTCCCATCTTCATGCTGTAGAACTGGTTCATATGTCACAGTTAAGATGAACTAACCAACCAATCATAGTGTTCTTACATATTATGGAGAAAAGATTGCCTGTATCTATTAGTGCTAGACTGAGCCCAGTGCTGTCAATTATACTTTCACACACTTAAATATCACTACATATGGGTGATAAGGGGGAAAAATTGATTCAGTGATGTATTGCAATTTTTTTCGTGTGGCAATTCATGTATCGTCATATATATGATACATGATTTTTTTTTTATTATCAATATTTTATTTTTTAATGCGTACAGTATTTGCTTGCATTTGGGGAGGAGAAATGTTGCCATTCCTCTATAATCCAACAGGTATCCTGTGTGGTAAAAAGGTTGTTTGTTTAGAATTGTAACAAAATCTAAAAAGGAATTAGTTGGGATATTTATAAAATCATGATATGAATAGAACTGCAATACAAATTAAATCGGTACCAAAGTATCGTGATCGTATGGTCCCTGATGATTTCCATTCCTGCTAGATACTATTAGATTTTACTAAATTACTGTCATTGCTGATCTGACTCAATCCCAGCTGATGCTTTGATGGACTACTGTGTGTTACACATAGCTCAATGTCACATAAAAAAGTTAAAAACTCCCGCCTTAAACAGGCTGTCTGAAAGKGGCAACATGGCTGGAGTTACAGGAACATCTGCCGATCCCTGGTCCATCTTTTCAAATGACAACAATCTCTTTCTTATTCTTCATATGTCTAGTAGGTGGATAGGTGGAAAGTTGAAAGCTCTTTAAAAAACTAAATATTCTTACAAAACAATCTAATGTTATTGCCTTATATGTAAAAAAATATATTTTGTCACTAAATTAAAACAGTTTATACCCTGAAAGTACACCATGCCCATGGTGGGGGCAAAATCATGCTAACAGGCTGCTTCTTTTCAGCTGGGGCTGTGGCCCATGTCAATAAAGAAGATTCATGATTAGCTCCAAAATCTACTAATCAGTTTTTGCACAGAACCTGTAGGCCTATGTTAGACGATGTGTAAGAAGATTTTACTTTCCATGACCATAAAGATCCAAAAGAAAAATCCAAGTCATAGGGCTTTTAATAATAAAACTGTTAGGGGAAATTCCATGTGACATCTTTCAAAATCTGTGTTAGTTTGTGTTACTGTATATCCCCATGATTTCCCTGAAATGAGAAATCGGTCTGGGCTCTAGTGTGTTTAATTCTACACACACACACACACACACACACACACACACACACACACACAAAAAAAAAAAAAAAAAAAAACTTTTAATTTTACAATTAAAAGGTGTTTAAAAATATATATTATTTAAAGAGGTTATTGTAGGTGTTTCTTTACCTTTTATTGTCTTTTAACCTTTATATTTGCTTGTTTGTCTTTTATAATAACCACTTACCCTCATCTCACTCATTCTTTATACCGTTTATCCTGTATGGCGTCAGAGAGGGCCTGAAGCCTGAAGACTCAGGGCATGAGGCAGGGTTCACCCTAGAGACTTAAGCCTTAACTACTCAAGTACCTAAAGGCTCACATACTGACCAAATTTTGCTCTCTGCTCTAAGAATTATTACGTATTATGTATTATGTAATGTAAATTATTATACACTGCCTGCAAAAAAAAGTCACCATTTGGATTTAAAAACTGTTGAAATTATGGAAATTGTGTTAAAAATATAGAACACATTATTACAACCTAGGAGTATACATATTCAATAGACTGATTGGAGATCACTTAAACATTTAGTGAAGTCAGATTGTTAGAAAAAAAATGTCTATGTCTATGTTTAATAGTAAGAGTAAAAGCATTTCCACACAATATGAAGCCATCTCATCCACTTATCAGTGTGTTGGGGCTGCCTACGTTTACTAGGGAGCATAAAGAATGGACAGTCTACTGTACAAGCCTGCGGAGGGGAGTGTTATGATCTGGGGTTGTTTCTGTCCAGGTCTAAATTCAGCATTGTTAAAAGTTTAAAAAGCTCTACATCTGATGACTTGCTTGTTGTGTGCATGGACGTATGATCTTCTGATAGACACTATGAGTTCTGAGGGATCTAAAACTCTCTGAGAATTCTGAGAATACTTGTAATGCTAAAATGCTAGACAAGCCTTTTCTTGACATGGTGGTTTCAAGTGAAACACTGAATTATCGAACTTCTGGTCCTCCAAAACAAAGGGTGAGTCTGTTTTTACTTTATCTAAGTTAACCACTGCCAAGTGTGTTTTGCCAAACGGCCTTGCTAATTTTATCTAGACATATGCCGTCTGTGTGGCACGCTGAAGTGAAAGAGAGTCACTTCAGCATGCTAATAATAACTTAATAGCTAAACTATGGAATTACAAAGAACTTGGCCAAGTGCTTGTAAAATTTGGTAATAAAGACATATTTCTGTTGTTTTCTGTTTGGCTCATGTAGTTGTTTAGTTTAATTCATATTATAGTTTGGATTATGTCATTACCGCTTTATTTGCCTTTTATAAGTTCTAAACAACGAGTGTCAGACTATTAATAATTAAACTATTCACTATTTGGAAACGATTTTTTCGGCATCTGCTGTGACGTGCGACAAACACACTACCATGTCTGATCCTTGGCATGCATAGATCATTCATTTTCATACAGTTTATCCTGTGCATTGGACCTGGAGCTTATCCCAAGTAACTCAAGACACAAGGCAGGGGTCTCCCAGGATATGGTGCCACAAGGAATCTCTGTAGTCCACCTAGGGAGCATGGAGGTCAATGGTGATAACCAATTAATTTTTTTTCATTTTCTTACCATGGTTGGACCTACGGTCAATATTCACCTGCGCATTTACACACTACAGGCAACTTAGAATGACAATTAGCCTAATCTGCATGTCTCTGGACTGTGGGAGGAAACCGGGACACCCAGAGGAAACCCACCAAGCACGGGGAGAACATGGAAACTCCAAGCACACAGACCCCAGGCATCCAGCAAGGCCTCTGTGTGCTGTAAGTTCTTAGATTGTTAAGGACCCTAACTAGAGCAAAGCAAAATACATATTTTGTAGGTAATCATGACTGAATTTTTTTGTCAGGCACTCCACAGTCTTGTTTTTCTAGGCAGTTCATCAGAATTCATCTTCATTCTGAGATTTTTCATCAAAAACACCCAGGCTGAATCGGACGGAAATCAAATCCCAAATCAAATCCCATGTTTTCAGTCTAATAAAGAAACTATCAGACTTTGAGTGAGACTTGTACAAGTCAGGAAAGCCAGACATTCACGTGCACACACACACACACACACCTGCGCCCCCACTCTTTCTATTAACGATATTCAGTCTCTATTCATCACTCACTGTGTAATTATCAGTAATCCACCTGAGGTTATCTGGAAGTCATGTCAACTTGTCATGCCATTCATTCACTCAGCCATGTCTTCAGTAATTCCTAAAACACAAGTCATTCAGTTTTTCTTTGTGTTCAGAGCGCAGTGTTTAGACTCTAGACAGACTACAAAAAAGGGAAGAAAACGGTAGTCCTTTTTGCTAGCAACCACTAAATCATTAGTTTCCATGGCAGCATGCACCATATATGTGCTGCGGTTTGCAGGAAAAATCAACATCTATCTTGTATGAATGAAAGTAATTAACTGCTAATACTTTTTATCTTTCAGTTTCATCTCTCAGTTAATCTCTCATTATCCTTTCCTAACACCTGGAGGACAATCTGCCCCAGGTCATCAGAGAGGCAAAGTGAACACATACTCAGGATTCACCATTTTAGAAAAACATCATCAAGACCCAGACTGTCTTCAGTGGTAACACGATAGACCATCCGTCCACAGAATGGGAACACTCCACAGAGTGTCAACCCATGCAAAGCTTCTGGATCAAACAATATTCTTGGAAGAGTTCTCGGAGGATGTGCAGACCAGCTAGAGCATCTCAATGAAATCTTCAATCCTGAAGCTTCCTGATCTGTTATTCAGACCAATGATCTGCATATCCAAGAAGTGCTTAGAGTCCTGTCTCCACAATTACCCTCCCATTGCTCTTACACTCATCATCATCATCAGAGATCTTGCTGCGCACACATACACACACCAATAACTGTATACAACTTGGAACACTGTTCCTCTACCTATGTATGTTTTGCAAATTCTTTCTTAAACAAAATATAAAGCTGACCTACTGCATTTTTGCTGCTAACTAAATTGTTATATAAGCTGTTATTACTGTAACTGTGCACTTGCTTGTTTTTTACTGTTCCTATTGTCCTATTGTTTTTTTTTGTTGTTGTTGTCGTAATTATTATCCGATATTTCTCATTGCACTCTCTTGCACAAGTTTGCACACATGCACATTTAATTGCATGTAGATCTGTGTACAGTATTCCCATTCTGATAGTTCTATGTAGTCTAATGTAGTCGTACATTGTTTGTTGTTGTAAAAACAGGGTCATGGAGACATGTTGTTTCTTTCTCTCTGTACTGTACCGGAGGTATATGATTGAAATGACAATAAAAATCACTTGACTGAACAATTGTAAAATSTTTTTTTACAGCTTGCTCAAAGAATAAGTGTAGGAGTTATTATATCCTTCTTGGCTGCTCAAACAAATCCGGTTTTACTTGAGGTATATTATCAGCAATTTTCTCATGCCGTGTTTGTCTTTCACACAATTATGTAGATACTCTAAAGTGTGTTGTGTGTAAAAATCCCAAAAGATCACTCTCTCACTCATCTATACCACTTTATCCTGTGTACAGGGTCGCAGAGGGCCAGGAGCTTATCCCAGAAAACTTAGTACATGAGGCATGGTACCCATCCATCACAGGGCACACATACAGTACACACACTCACATACTCATTCACACACTACGGCAATTTGGGAAGATCAAATAGTCTAATCATGTCTTTGGACTGTGGAAGGATATTGAAGCACCTGGAAGGAACCCACCAATCAGACAGAGAACATGGGATTCGAACCCGGGCCAACCACTAAGCCGTCATGTCATCACCCAAGAGATGAGCATTTCATATAGAATATTCAGATCAGCCCATCTCATACCAACATCCATGCCATGCTCAATGTCACACCTGTATCTGCATGATATTCATTCATTCATTCAGTTATATATTTATTTGCATTGCCGTAAGATTGGATGTTTAGAGAATTGCATGAATATGCAGGTGTGAGTGTTTCTAATTATATCTAAGGGCATGGTAAATGTACATGCACAAGATGCAAAAATGCACAAAATGCAAAAATAATGTTGGTGCAAATTATTCTGTTACTGGCTGCTTAAGAGTATGTTTCACAGTTGATGCCCTTTTTTTCCGGTAAATGGGGGGGGGAGGTTGATTCGCCTCTGCCACTATGCATGGTCAAGCGTGTCATGATTTATTTCTTAGGAACATGGATAATGCGCTCTTCTTAAAACACTTAAGGACCACATGGTCAGCTGGGAAATTTGCAGATGTGGAAGTTTTGCTTGCCTCAAAATAAGCACAGAGGTTTTTGAGTTCATTTAGCCAGTGATTCCGAGGCTTCCCACTTGTTGATAGTGCTCACTTTGTACTCTGTAGCAGCACACAGGCTACTCTACATGCAAGAGGTCTCGTAAAAACACTTCTTATAAACCACTGGATCACTAAATTCTAGGTAACAATGTGTTATTGCAGTTTGGTTCAAACCTCACCACAGACCCACTTTTTGTTTTTGAAAAAAATTTATCGGTGCATTCACAGTATTGATGCAGGTAATGAAGGAATCCACATAAAGGTGGATATCACTCTCTGCAGTCTCTTGGAATAGCTCACAGTCTGTGCTGTCACAGCAGCCTTTTAGTATGCTAATAACGTCCGTATTCCTGTAAAGGATGTTTCTAAACAGTGCTTCCTGTTTTATTCTTTGTCTTCAGTTCTTTAGCATGAGAATGCTGATGAATTTGGCTTTGTAACAGCACTTTATTGGTAAAAACCGGTCATCAAGGGTCATGCTCTCTCTCATTCATCTGTTCCCTATACTGTTATCCTAAATTGCAAAATAAAAGAAAAAACCCTTGAGTAAGAGAGAGAATGAGCCTTGATAACAAGTACTCAGCAATAAATTATTGAAGTACATTGGTGT